>JAODAL010005569.1:0-142244 GCA_025379985.1 Phyllomedusa bahiana | reverse complement strand
AGCAGATAGGGATTTGAATGTATATGCAGCTGCAGTGGACGCACACTGGACTTCAGATCCAATACCCCAAAAAATCAGAAATAGAACGTTAAGAGAAGCAGTCTCTGAGACAAGCTGAGACACCCCATAAAAATCGCTGTATAAAAATCAGTTCTTCAGTAGCAATCAGCCACGGCAGCACCTTCCCTGATCAGTACAGTGAGAGCGGTATGAGCTCCCAGCGTCGCGCCCGGACTTATATAGTGCGGTGATGTCACAGAATCCCGCCGGTCTCTGATTGGCTTCATCTCTGCACATGTCATGCAGTCTATGCCCTTCTTCCTCCCAGAGTGCTTTGCCCCATGTAGCGCCATGTGCTCGCAGCCATTTTATCAATCAAAAGCACACTTCGTTCACCCGAAGTCCCCCCAAACTTCGATTTCGTTCAGAACCGAAATTTTCCTGAAATTCTAAATGAATTCCACTTCGTTAGAATCAATTCGCCCATCTCTACTGCCTACGTAAAATATGTTACATAATATACATGTAATAATATAAATTACATGATGCGAATTACAGTTCAAAAAACCATGTATGTCATATGACTTTGAGCCATCTGAGTTGGTAAAATTATAGGTAGGGTTGACATAACTTCATGTTTTGCAGGGATGAGACGCGCACCTAAAAAATCCCTTATGTCGTAACCAGGTGGATTTGCTTTTACTAGAGGAAATGAAGTTGGGAGATAGAATGCTACCAATGGTTTTAGGCTTTCTAGCGACAATGCGACAACCATCCTGTAATATAGTATCTAATGTTTCATCTTCCTGTAATATAGGTAGATATTTGAATATTATGTTTCTTATTAAGCCAAATTGATGGCTATGATCCAATACTAATACAGGCTTGTGTTCCCCACTGATACTAGATGTATCAACATGCATTTTACGAGTTAATAAGCTTTCTCTGGACCACTTATCTACCAAAGTGGAGGCCCTATCAAGGGTCCAATTAGGATACCCTCTAACTCTTAGTCTTTTTTGAATAGTGGATTTCTCAAGCTCATAGTCAGAAGAAAGGGTACAATTCCGTTTCGCTCTAGTGAGCTCTCCTACCGGAATACCTCTTTTGGTGGAATTAGTGTGGAAACTATTGTAATGAAGAATTGTGTTCCCACTAGTGGGTTTCCGAAAATTTTTGGTGGTAATAACTTGATTATGTCTACCCTCCAATGTCAAATCCAAAAAGGTTATGAGAGAATCACTTACTTGAAATGTAAATCTCAAATTAAAGGGATTGTTATTCAAATAGTCTATGAATGAGAGTACGGCAGGCACAACACCCCTCCATATAAGGAGGAGATCGTCGATGTACCTGCCGTACCACTCAATGTTATTGACAAATGGATTCATATCCGAATAGATGTACTGTGCCTCCCACCATGAAACTGTAAGGTTAGCCAATGATGGCGAATATTTCACGCCCATTGACACACCTTTAACCTGGAGGTATACTGAACCACCATAAGAGAAGTAATTATGATTCGTTAGAAATTTTGTGGTCATAAGAATGAATTGAATCAGGTCCTCTGAGTAGTCACTGAACATCTCTAGATGAAATTGCAAAGCTACAAGCGCGATGTTATGGGGTATACTTGTGTAAAGTGATTCAATATCACAACTTAGCCAATTCAAACCATTAGACCAGGACCTATTCTGCAGAGAAATTAATACGTCCTCCGTGTCCTTGAGATAGCCTGGCACGCGCTGTACCAGAGGCTGTAAGAAGGAATCCAACCACTGGCATAAACTTTCTCAGAGGGATCCTATGCCGGAGACAATGGGGCGCATCGGTGGCAAATCATTGTATTTATGTATTTTCGGTAAGCCATATAGGATGGACATAACCGGATAGTTGGTAAGCAAATATTCAGACTGTCTCCGGCTAAGGACCCCCAGAACAACACCCTCCTCTAACAGGACACCCAAATCCCTTTGAAAATCAAACGTACATCATCTGAGGCAAGTCAGGGCTGTGTTGAAGCTGAGGAGGAGGAAGCGGAGGAAGAGGATGAGGCATGGCTGAACACTGACGGTATGGATGTCCCTGCCTTGGAAAGAGGTAGGCACGGATTAGAGGCAGAGGTGGAAGACGAGGAAGATGTGTTTCGTTCCCCCCGACCCCGAGGTTTGGGAAAACCTGGCTCCATCTCTCACATGAGTGCTTAGATGCTCCATTTCCTCCAACAAGATACATGCATTAAGGCCATCAAAATGAACACCAGTTACTGGGTGGCCACCCTGCTTGATCCCCGTTACAAAGCGAAAGTCTGCACTTTCCTTCCACCCACCCAAATTGATAGTAAAATGCAGGAATTTGAGACCGTACTCATTGATCAACTGGAGACAGCTGTTGTGTCTGCTTCACAGTCTAATGTCATGGTGGAACAACGTCAGCAAGTTGACAGCAGTAGAGTGCCAAGTAACAGTAGCAGCAGCAGCAGGCATTGTGGCAGAAGCTTAATGGGTGACCTCTGGCAATCCTTATTTACCACCTTACCAACACCTGTAATGCAGGGCACAAATCAGACACACAGACGGCTTAAGATCATGGTCCATGACTATTTGCATCTCAACACTGATGTTTTCGGACATGTTCCGGACCCAATCGACTTCTGGGTATCCAAAATGGATGAATGGCCCGAGCTTGTTCGCCACGCCATAGAGATGTTATCCTGCTCAGCAGCCAGCGACATCTCTGAGCGGACCTTCAACACAGCTGGAGGAGTGATAACAGACAAACGTATCCAGCTTTCTACGGAGAATGTGGATCGTTTGACTTTTATGAAGATGAATCAGGCATGGATCTCTGATGATGTTGTTGCCCCAGTTGCTGAGGTCACCGATTAGTAGCTGGTCTACTTCACATTCTTCTTCCCAAAGAAATGGTCCTCTAGAAAAAAATTTTTTAAAATGCTAATTTCTTAATGCAAATTGTATTCAGAGTGTCCAAAAAGTCATTTGGCTGGTTTGGCGGTTAGGAGACTGTAAAAGACCAATCGTACACGTTTTGTTGAAAAACCTTATTCCAATTACGTACTGTCAATGGTTTTGGGGTCATGGTGCTGTAAGCAAATAGCTATAATCCATATCCTATTGTAAAAAAAGTTGTTTCTAACAGGCATTTCTTCTTCACCATTTTTAAAAGTGTCCGAGAGGTCATTTGTCAAATTTTTGGGGTCGGTGTGCTGTAAACAAACAGCTATAATCCAAGTCCTATTTTAAAAAAAGTTGTTTCTAACAGGTATTTCTTCTTCACCATTTTTACAAGTGTCCGAGAGGTCATTTGTCAATTTTTTGGGGTCCGTGTGCTGTAAACAAACAGCTATAATCCAGGTCCTATTGTAAAAAATGTGGTTTCTAACAGGAATTTCTTCTGCACAATGTTTACAAGTGTCCGATAGGTCCATTTTTCCAGCTTTTGGAGTCAGGTTGCTGTAAACAAACAGCTATAATCCAGCTATAATCTATTGTAAAAAAAAGTTGTTTCTAACAGACATTTCTACTTCACCATTTTTAAAAGTGTCCGAGAGGTCTTTTGTCAAATTTTTGGGGTCCGTGTGCTGTGAAAAAAAACAGCTATAATCCAGGTCCTGTTGTAAAAAAAATGTTTCTAAAAGGCATTTCTTCTGCACAATGTTTACAAGTGTCCGATAGGTTATAATTTTTCCAGCTTTTGGTGTCAGGTTGCTGTAAAAAAACAGCTATAATCCAGGTCCTATTCACAAAAATGTTTTTAAATTTTTTTTTATTATGGCTACTTTTATTGAGTGTTAAAAAGGTCATTTTTGCTGCTTTTGGGGTCAAGCAGCTGGAAAAGACTGTGATATTCAAGGTTCTATTCAAATAAATTTTGTTTCAAATATTCATTTCTTCCTGCTAATTTTACTCTTAGTGTCCATAAGGGCATTTCTGCTGGTTTTGGGGTCAGGCTACTTTAAAATGGATGCCAGTGGTGCCGATAGGGCAGTATTCCTGTCAGGGGCCCTAATCAAAAAGGGGCCCGGTGATACAGTATGTTAAAAATAGGAAGTAGTAATGGGTGGGCGCCCCATTTGATTTAGCTGCATGTGGCCATGAAACGGTTAATAGATGACTGATGGCAGCCCTGGCTCTCACCGCACCCACTCTAACTACGGCCCATGCCAGCTGAACCTCCGCATTCCCTGTTGGGATGTTCTTGCTGCCACCACATATATGACAAGTTGTTGGTCCCTGGTGAAAAAAGTGATAGGGGTCTCCTGCCAGTTACCATGTGCTAATTCCAATACCAGTATCTTGTTTTGTGCCAAAGGGGCACCGTAGCAGCTGCTACCGCTGTACCTGCTGTGGCTACTCCGTCCTCATGTTTTCAATTAGCCATTTAACGGAATGAATTATTTTAGCCTGTGAATTTTTTTCTGTGACTCTTGTAGCCTAATTGTCTTGACTAAGATGTACCACGTATCCAGTTTACTGTTGTGGATGTTAATTCCAGCTTCACCTCACCTGTTTGGATGTAAAAATGAATGGGTGTTCCTCTCCCATAGACTTTAATGGGAATCGGAGATCAATTGCAATCGAGGATCGAAAATAGGCGAGATGATTCCCCAAAATCTAAAACTGACTCGAAGCAGATTATTGGCCGAATCATTCATCACTACAGAAAAGATCTCCAGCGAGTTGGCTGCAACTGTGTCCACCAAAGTTCATCTCACGACAAACACATGATCTAGTAAGCACGGTCAAGGGCGTTACATCTCACTGACTGCTCACTGGGTGAGTTTGGTGGATGACAGTGCCTCTGGTGATGGGTCTCGGCTGACACTCTTCAACACTGCTGGGATGGTGCAGAGTCCAGATCCCCAACCTCGACAGGTAGCATCACGTGCCAAGAGAAACCAGGCCGTTCTCAAATTAATTTGTCTTGGAGACCGTCAACACACAGGTCAAGAGCTGTGGACGGCTCTGTGCACTCAGACCAACCAGTGGCTGGGTGCTAAGAACCTGGTGCCAGACAAGGTGGTGTGCGACAACGGAAGCAATCTCCTTGCTGCCCTTAAGATCGGTAGACTTACGCATATCCCTTGCCTGGCACATGTCATGAACCTGGTTGTGCAGAAATTTCTCAAGCGCTACCAGGTCTTGACTGTCTGCTGAGGAAGGATCTAGGTCTTAGCTCACACTTCTGGTGCTCGCAGCCTGCTTCGGCACGACACCCAGCGTTGCAGCGTGATCTGGGCCTCCCCGTCAACCATCTGATATGTGATGTGGCAACACGCTGGAATTCCACCCTCCACATGCTCCAGCGATTGTGGCAGCAGCGTAATGCCATTATGCAGTATGAAATGTCGCATGGCCTGACTAGCAGTGTTGCGGACCTCGGGGTGCTGACCCATAGACAGTGGAGACAGGTGAAGGATCTCTGCACCATCTTTGGCAGTTTGTCAGCCTGACCGTTCTGGTTATATTTTTACTGGAACGAGCGTTAGGCACTCTGCGGCAGCAGAAACCAGCAGTGATGGGGGATGAGTAGGCGGAAACAGGAGGATGTAGAAGGCCCGAATGTTTCGCAATTGTATAGGTCTTCTTTAGGCATTGTTCTAGGTCGAGGGTAGATGCAGAGAGGACGGCAGTTCAGCTCACAGAGTAGAGCACATGAGGCTAGCCAGGTACTGATTATCCTTCAGCGGTAAGAGGTTTGCACAGATTACAGGAGGAGGAGCAAGAAGAGGAGAAAGTTCAAGTTAGTGCCCTTCGACCTTGAACCTTGGGAGATCCTGGCAGCATCTCACACCTGAGTACTTGGATGCTACATTACCTGCAACATGATCCATGCATCAAGGCAATAAAAATGAACCCTGATTACTGGGTGGTCACCCTTCTTGATCCTTGTTACAAGACTAAAGTGAGCAATTTCCTTCCACCAACAGAAATTGACAGTAGAATGCATGATTTTGAGACAGTGCTCATTGACCAACTCAAGACATCATTTGCGTCTTCACATTCTAATATCACGGTGGAACAACGTCAGCAATGCGGCAGCAGTAGAATGGTAAATAGCCGCAGCAGCAGGCAGTGTGGCAGAACCCTACTGGGTGACATTTGGCAATTGATTTTTACCACCTCACTAACGCCTACAAGGCAGGGCAACATTCAGACACACAGAGACTGCCTGAAAACCATGGTCCATGACTACCAAATTGGATGAATGGCCTGAGCTTGCTCGACACGCCATAGAAGCTTTATCCTGAGGAGCAGCCAGCATTATCTCGGAACGCACATTTAGCACAGCTGGCGGGGTGATAACTGACAAATGTATCCGTTTTTCCCCTGATGTGGATTGTTTGCTATTTATAAAAATGAATCAAGCGTGGATCTCTGACCTTTTTGTTGCCCTGGTTGCTGATGTCACTGACTAATAAACTGTACCACGTTTTCTTGACAACGTTAAATACACATTTAAACTACACTACATCTCATGTCTGTAGTTCCTGTGCCTGTTTCTTCTACAAATTGTATTCTACTGCTACCAACAGCTAGATTTACAAATCTTACGGCTGAACTTATCTTGAAATATACACCTGTATGACCTTTATGTGCACTGCATACACCCCTTACTCCTCCTCCTTGTAACCCTCCAAATCTTCATTTTTTAAATGCCTTCACCTGTACTACTACCAAATGTACTAATTCCTGTTATCCTGAACCTCCATGTTCCCCATTGGCATGTTCTCGCTGCCACCAATGGTACTGCCGTCCAATCTAGTCCAGCCTGCAGAGGCGTAAGTTCAAGTTCTTGGGCCCTGGTGCAAAAAGTGAAATGGGGACCCTCCTTTTACCAGGGCTGCCATCAGTCATCTATTAACCATTTCAGAGCCCCATACAGCCAAATCAAATTGGGCCCCCATCCATTGCTAGTTCCTATTTTTTAACATATCAGTGGGCCCCTTTTTGATTAGGGACCCCGACAGAAGTACTGCCCGTACTGCCCTATTGGCACTCTTGCCAGTTACCATGTGTTATTTCCATTACCGGTGTATTTTTATGTGTCAAAGGGGCTTTTGGTCCCCCTTAGGATGCAAGGCTCCATAGCAGCTGCTACTGCTGCACCTCCTATAGGTACGTCCCTGCTCGCAAGCTGTCCTCATCTTTTCAGTTAGCCATTGAAAGGAATGAAGTATTTTAGCCTCTCAGTTTTTGTCTGTCACTATTAGAGCCAGATTTTCTTCACTAAGTTGTTTCACGTTTTCAGTTTACTGTTATGGATGGTAATTATAGCTTCTCCTCACCTGTATAGGTATAAAAATTTACCCTAATATCTTCTCTAATTGACTTTAATGGAGTTCGAGTTCGAATCGAACTTCGAACCGAACACCACTACTGTTCGAAGTTCAACTCGAACTCAAACATTTTACTGTTCACTCATCACTAATCAAGAGTATGTAACTAGTTTTACTACAGATACACTTACCTGGGTATGTCATCTTGTTAATGTGTTATGTCTTTGTAGGGTTCAGCTATGAAAATCAGGAGTTATTATTATTTTTTAGTAAAGAAAAAAAAACTGACTCGAAAGTTAAGACTCCAGAAATATAAAACTCACTCAGATCCCATAAAAGATTACAAAACACATTCAGCCTCCAGAACAGAGAATCAAAACTAAGTATATCCCCAGACTAAATCCCTTTCAATTAATTGAGACCACTGACCAGACCCTAAAGTTAAACAGACCCCAATTGTGCATCTACATGATCCAACTATGGTCCCCTGTCTCAAGAGGACCAGGCCTTTTACCGGGGCTGTATTTGGCACTGGTGCAGCCCTAGGCACTTTCAGTACTTACATCCTCTTTTGGTGAGTCAAACTACAGCTGTCCATACCTTTTAGAAACAATATCTCACAAAAATGAGTACACCCCTTACATTTTTGTAAATATTGTATTATATCTTTTCATTGGACAATGAAAATATTAAACTTTGATACAATGTAAATTTGTCAGTGCACAGCTTGTACAACAGTGTAAATTTGGTGTGCCCTCAAAATAACTCAACACACAGCCATCAATGTCTAAACCCCTGGCAACAAAAGTGAGTATGTCCCTAAGTGAAAATGGACAAACTATGCCCAATTTGCCATTTTGTGAGGTGTATTCATTTTTGTGATATATTGTAGCTGTCAGCAAAACACTGGTTAGAGATTATGTATTTTTACAGTTTTCCCCTTTAGACTTTGCCAATCTAGCACTTTATCCTTTTCTGTGGTAAAATACAAAAAGAGGAATGTTTGTCAGAGAGATTTTATTTAATTAAAGTGTTTTTGGTGTTCTTTTTATCATTTTATTACAGTTTTAGTAATAGATGTGTCAGACAAATGCCTCTCTATTAATATTGCTGGGACTTGGTGTTAGTCAGTGGTGTTTTTTGTCATCCCAAGGCTGACCAAGAATAACCAAGGGTAACTTTACCCCAGTACCCAATGCACCAGGAGTACAGAGAAGATCCTGGTTTCCATCAGAAGCAGATCGTCTGATGTGATGGTCCACTTCTGGGATCTTCTACAGTCTGGTATATTTAGGATGTAAAGGAACCAATACTGATGGACCTTCCCATCCTGATAATGCCAGCCTGCAGCTGCCAATTTTGACTTGGCTGTTTATAAAAAATGAAAGGGGACCCAAGTCATTTTCTTTTTTATTGATTGTAGTGAAATTCCCAGATTTTCAATAAATAGATAAAAAACACTTGGGGGTCCCCCCATTATTCATCACCAGCCAAGGTAAAACTTGGCAGCTGCAGGCTGATACTACAACAATAGGGAGGTCCTTGGATATTGGTTCTTTCCCATCCTAAATACATCAGACTGCAGCCGCCCCAGAGGCCGATCATCATATTGGTATGATGGGGCCATTTTTCAAAGTAGGTGTATTCCTGGATTACTTATCCCATCATTGCAACCACTCTGTCTGTCATTTGATTCGCCATGTGTTATCCTTTTGGTATGTGTATTCCTGGACTACTGCTCCTATCATTTCAACCACTCTGTCTGTAATTTGATTTGTCCCTGTGTAATCCTTTTGGTAGGTTTATGACCTGTTATCACAACTTGATTCTACCTAGCTCCATCCCCTACTGTGCATATTGAGTCAACACTGTAGTACATTTTGTAATCTTGTTTCCTCTACTTCCCCCACTTTGTTAATTAAGCTAACTTGACTCCTCCCTTGTCTTGTTCTCACCTAGTAGTGTGATTAGGGTTTACTTCAGTATGAATTTGACTCCAATGGTCAATGGTGACCTTGATCTGATGGTGTAATTTTTCAAAGTATGCCAATTTTCTAAGAATGAGGATGAATTAAAACCAGGATTGCAAAAGCTAACATCTATTTATGCTTTTCTCTTCCACTAACAATTTAATCACCTACCACACTCACCCACCATGCTTTTCCTGTCCTCTATAATCCCAACCTCCATTTTTCTAAATTTAATCACCTACTCCATACCCCTCTGTTGGGTAAAGAGCTCCCTATCTCTCCATGTATTCTATCCTCTCATCTGTTTACCGCCACTAACCTGTCTACCACTATCAATGCCCTCAACTAGAGATGGGCGAATCGATTCTAACAAAGTGGAATTCGTTTAGAATTTCAGGAAAACTTCGATTCTGAACGAAGTCGAAGTTTGGGGTGATTCGCGGGAACGAAGCGTGTTTTTAATTGATGAAATGGTGCGAGGACATGGCTTTACATGGGGCAAAGATGTCTGGGAGGAAGAAAGGAGTAGCTTAAATGACATGTGCAGAGATGAGGCCAATTAGAGACCGGTGGGATTCTACAGCTTTTCTCAGAGACTGCTTCTCTTACATTCTAATTTTGATTTTGTGGGGTATTGGAATTTAAGTCCAGTGTGCGTCCAATTCAGCTGCATATACATTTTAATGCTATCTGCTCAGTTCTGGAGCACATTGAATATCCAAGGCTTATCTAAGCCTGTTGTTGTTGTTGTATTCAGTTAAAGAAACAGCGTTTTTATAATCCAAATACCAGTTAATTTTTGGCTGCTTATGTCTTTTGCATAATTTAGATCCAAGGGCTATTTAAACATCTTTGTGCTATTGTAGTCAGTAAAAGAAAGGGTTTTTTTTAAACGCCAAAGAAGAAAATTTAACCTGTAGCATAGATCATATCCGAAGGTTAATTAACTGTTTTTCTGTTGATGTGGTCAGTAAAATACACGTCGTTTTAACACGCTACAAAGCTGATAATTTTTGGCAGCTCATTTCTTTTGCGCAATTTAGATCCAAGGGTTAATTTTCTGCTGTTGTGGTCAGTAAAATACACGTCGTTTTAACACGCTACAAAGCTGGTAATTTTTGGCAGCTCATTTCTTTTGCGCAATTTAGATCCAAGGGTTAATTATGTGTTTTTCTGCTGATGTGGTCAGTAAAATACACGTCGTTTTAACACGCTACACAGCTGGTAATTTTTGGTAGCTCATTTCTTTTGCGCAATTTAGATCCAAAGATTAATTAAGCGTTTTTCTGCTGTTGTAGTCGGTAAAAGAAACGGTGTTTTTCAACGCCAAAGAAGAAGTTTTGCCTGTAGCATAATTCATATCCGAAGGTTAATTAAGCCTGGTTGCGCTTTTCTATTCAGTAAAATACACAGAGTTTTTAAACGGCACATACAAGTAAATTTTTCCTGCCCATTTGTGGGGTGCAATTTATATCCAAGGGTTACCCAAGCTTGTTAGTGGGTTCATTTGGAGTCAAATACAGGGTGTGTATTTATCATATACAGTTACCTTCATTAAACAGAGTCTGTACATTTTAAAACAAACAGTATGTCAGACAGAGAGGTGGCAGGCTCTTCACATGCGAGTGGCAGTGGCACAAACATTCCTGGAGCAGGCACAGGTTGCAGCACAGTAAGGGGACGTCGCAGCAGGGGTCACTCGGTGAGGCCAGAACTGCCGGTGTCATGTAGCGGCCGTGTGTTGACCAGCAACCTAAGGGTTCTTGATTGGTTGACTAGGTCATCCACTTCCTCCCAGATGACATCTGACAACCCCAGCCAAGAGTCGGTGGGAACGTCAGACACAACCCTTAGTTGGCATGGCCCGGGAGTGGGTCAGCGGTCCTCAGCCCGCCTCTGTCCCATCCTGTTCCCTCAGCCAGAGATCTACTATGTGATCTGGGCTCAGCGCCACTATACAGTGAGAATGAACAATTTGAGGAGGACAGTCAGCAGCTACTTGGCAGCGAAGAAATGGGGCCAATATCCCCTGCTTCTTGTGGTAGGCGGCAAAGTATAAATGTGGAGAGTGGCATGGGAGGTCATGTTGTGAGGGGTCAGCCTCTGCATACCAAGACGGTGAGGAGGACAGCAGTGAAGATCAAACAATAATCGATGATGATGTAGCCGACCGCACTTGGGAGCCGGGTGAAGCAAGGGCTTCATCATCGTCAGGAGAGAGAGGCGTCAGCTTGTGCATCAGGCAGTGGCGCAGCCAGCAAGTGGGTTGTGTGGCCATGAGTCAGCAGGGTGGCAGCAGTACGAGGTCGGGAGCCAAGCGGCCACGGGGTAGAAAACCCGCTTCGCAGGTCCAAGAAAGTAGTGGCACAGGGGCTCAGTGAGGCAGCGGCGGTAGTAGTCACTCAGTGCGGAGCATTGGCGGTAAAATCAGATACTCCACGGTGTGGCAGTTCTTTGCTAAGACACCGGAGGAGCCGAATATGGGTATATGTAGAATCTGTGGGCAGAAAGTGAAGCGTGGCCAGGGAGCTAACGTTGGCACCACGGCCCTGCGTCAACACATGCAACGTCACCATCCGGTGGCCTGGGAGAAACGTGGCTCAGATGTGGTGGTCCATCCTACCGCGCAGCAACAGCAGCAGCAGCGCACAGTGGCACGCATGCCATTGCAGCCAGTCAGGGATCCACCATCTCTGCAGAAGGCAGCTGTTTCTCTTTGCCATCATCTTCCGGTCCAGATGCACTCTGCTACCCCAGTTAGAAGATCCGCTGGACTACTGTGCAGCCAAACTGGATGTGTGGCCGCAACTTGCCGAGTTTGCAGTGGAGAAGCTGTCCTGCCCGGCCAGTAGTGTGGCATCAGAGAGGGTGTTCAGTGCAGCGGGGGCCATCGTTACCCCAAGGAGAACACGCTTGTCCACCGGAAATGTGGAACGACTGACCTTTGTCAAGTTGAATCAGGCGTGGATCGAGTCAGGGTTCAAACTACCTGCCTCAGCCACTATTCTGATGCCGCCACCAGCCTGATGCCACACATCTGCTGCCAGTTGCTCCATCTGCCTACCACCATCTTTACCAGGGACTGGTATTGCCACCCACCTCCACACTCTGTCATTGTTCCACTCTATGACCTCCTGCTGCTGCTGCTGGTGCCGTGACCTCCACGCTGTGTTATTGTGCCACTCTCTGACCTCATGCTGCTGCTGCTGTTGTTGCTGCTGCGGTCACCTCCACACCCTGTCATTGTGCCCCTCTCTGACCCCCTGCTGCTGCTGATGCTGCTGCCGTGACCTCCACACTGTGTCATTGTGCCACTGTCTGACCTGATGCTGTTGCTCCTGCCATCACCTCCACTCTCTGTCATTGTGCCACTCTGTGGCCTACTCCTGTTTTTGCCACCTCCAGAATGTCATTGTGCCACTGTCTGACCTCATGCTGCTGCTGTGGCTGCTGCCGTGACCTCAACACTCTGTCATTGTGCAACTGTCTAAACTCATGCTGCTGCTGTTGCTCCTGCCATGACCTCCAAACTCTGTCATTGTGCCACTCTGTGGCCTACTCCTGTTTGTGCCGCCTCCACACTCTGTCATTGTACCACTCTGTAGCCTACCCCTGTTTTTGCCACCTCCAGAATGTCATTGTGCCACCGTCTGACCTCATGCTGCTGTGGCTGCTACCGTGACCTACACACTCTGTCATTGTGCCCCTCTCTGACCTCATGCTGCTGCTGTTGCTCCTGCCGTGACGTCCAAACTCAGTCATTGTGCAACTCTGTGGCCTACTCCTGTTTTTGCCACCTCCAGAATGTCATTGTGCCACTGTCTGACCTCATGCTGCTGCTGTGGCTCTTGCCGTGACCTACACACTCTGTCATTGTGCCACTCTGTGGCCTACTCCTGTTGATGCCACCTCCAGAATTTGTCATTGTGCCAGTCTCTGACCTCATGCTGCTGCTTTTGATGACATCATCTCCACACTCTGTCATTGTGCCACTTTGTGGGCTCCTGATGTTGCTGCCACTCCGTTTTTGTCATTGTCCCACTCTAGGGCCCTCCCCATGGCGCCAACTGACCGCTTCTCACGGAACACCCTTGGTTTCCCAAATGCTGTTTCCCCCCCTACCATCTAGAGTTGCCACCATTTTGGGTTTCCCCCTTCTTTTAAACCTTCAGAAGGAAGGGAAGGGATCGGGATGTCTACCAAAACGTAGGGGATACAAAACACAAAAACATGCAAATACCCCATTTACGGGTCATCTTGTTTTGGATAAACCTTTTTTTTTTTTGGCCTTACAATACTGATGATTATTGACTATTGAAACGGACACTGACATAAAGAAGGGCAAAATGATCAGAGACATCGGGGGCCCCTCACATGTATCACTTTAACAGAACATTCTGTCTTTTTTTATAAAATTTTAAACTCTGGCCCCCCATGGGTGCCCCCGCGTAAGCCCCCTTTACTTCGGGGCCCGTGCGGCTCCAGTTCTTTGACCTATGGAAACTTAGCCCCACTTGTTTTTTTCCAGCGGCGCTGCCAGACTTTACGGGCTGCTTTCTCTTAAATTTTTTGGTCATTTTGCCCCCCGTAAGTCCCAGGAATTTTATGTCAAGCTTTTAAAAGGCGGCGGCAGAATATGCTTCAACAAAACACAGCATTGATAAACCCAAAAACCAAAGCCCCCCTCTGTTTTTTTAAGCAGGGCACAACTTTCTACAGCACCCTACAGGCCTGTCTGTCTGGAAATAGCTGTTTTTTAACCCATTGTCCCAAAAAAATTTATTGGGAAAAATTCAAGTCAGTGAACCAATTTTTTGGGAAAAATTCGCCCATCTCTACCTCAAACTAAACCCCCAAACCCAAAATTTCGTCTAACAGCGGGGTTAAATGAGAAACAAGATCCTCGCACACCTCCTCCAAAAATTAACAGGGACTCGTGCTCCTAAAATACGAAAATTTTGTAACTTTCTCAGCGTGCTCTGTGATCAAGAAAAAAGCCCATATAACAAAATAGCGAATTCTTTTAAAAACAGTGTATGCCGTGATTTCTTCTCATCACCTTCAAATTATTGTCTTACCATCCCGCCCTAACCCTCTCTTGCTTCCCCTGGGGTTTTGAAACGTATCCCCAAAACCCCGGGCCCCCCACACTTCCCCCTATTTTTATATCCTTTTTTTAAATTATCCACCCCTACAAACTCTTTTAAACCCCTTAAACTTTATCCTTTCTCCCTATCCTCATGGCTGTATGCAAAAAAACCCCCTACATCACAACCTTTAACCGGGTCAGGGCACACAACAACACCAACAAGGGGAGGCCCGACACTGTACCCAACCACTTCCCTCCCTTTTTGGGGGTACCCCCCCCTCCTTAAAGGTCGGGCCCCCAACCAAAGCAGGGGCTACACTGATTAAATCGCACAAGACACAGACAAAAGAAACAAAAACAAAAAAGGGGTCAGACTACCATTTAATAACCGGGCGGGCGCGCAGTACCAAAACACCGAGAGGGAAAAAAGTCAAAACAGCGGGTCAAAAACAAAAAGGCAAAAGCAAAAGGAGGGGACTACAACAAAAGACCTCATAGCAGCACAGTGACTGGTGAAGGCTCCTTTTAAAAAGGTAAGCAGCGGGGCACAGAACAAGTGTTTTGGGGGAAAAACACCAAAAAAATAGGGAAACAAGGTTCAACAAGGGGGAAAACTGGGTTAACTGAAAGAGTGCTGGAGTATTTCCCGCCACGGGGGGTTGCCCGGAATCAATTCCAAAAGAAAAAAAGGGCCTTTCACACTGGTGAATAAGAAAACAAGGTATTATGTTAAAAAAACCAGGTTTTCTCGTACCGGGCCCTGGCCGGGGACCGACCAAAAGCAGGGGCCGTGCCAGACACAATCATGACACAACCTCTTTATCTCAAGTAACTTATATTTCCTTGGTCTGATGGAAAATCTGTCTGACACCCTCTGATACAGCCTCCCCTGCCGCACTCCCTTTTGGTGGCCTCCAATTTATCAAACATTCCCGCCCCAGAAACAAGCATGGCGGAGGTGTCATCCTTCTCCTGTCTGACACTTGTTTTTTTTGTACCCATTCTACCCCTACCTTCAAGGAGCACTCTGTCCTCATCTACTCGCCCTCAAACCTCCAAGTGGCCATCATCTACCAAACTTCAGACTCTGCCACCACCTTCCTCGACCATTTCGCTACCTGGCTTCTGCACTATCTTTCCACTGACATCCCCACTATCATCATGGGAGATTTCAACATCCCTAGCAATACTTCCCAGTCAGTTGGGGACTCCTATCACTCTCCTCTTCCTTCAGGCTCTCACAGTGGACCTCAGGAGCTACATACCAAGGAGGAACCATGTTGTAACTCATCTTCATTCACCTCTGTACCTTATCTAATCTTCACCACTAGGGGGCACGATAATTTATACAACCTAATGCATTGTATATACAATGTATTAGGGTGTACAAAGATGGCAGTTTCCCCACTTCCTGCCTGGGGCCGGAAGTGGGTAAATTGTAAACATGACAGTGATGGAAGTCTTCACAAACGGTGTGCGGCACCGTTTCTCATTGATTTAGATGCTATGGCCATCTTTGCCGTGTCATCTAAAGGGTTAAGCAGCAGGGGGGAGGGGGGCTGAAATTAGCCGCTAACACCCGGTGGCTGTGTAGCGGGATCGTGCTGTGATCCCGCTACAAAGCCGCTTACAGGCATCATTTTTTATCCATATGCCCTATGTCAGAATGGGGTTAAATGAGTTATCCACCTCATAAGAAAATCAAAGCAGCAGCTCCAGGGGCCCTAGTAAAATAAAAAAAAAACTTGTACTCTTCTTCCTCCGGTCTTTGAATCCAGCGCCACCGCTCTCTGGTCTTCTGTTTTCATTCTGTCACTTCCGAAGAAGACTACACCACTACAATTGCTTATTGGCTGAAGCAGTCATGTGACTCTACTTACATCACCTTTCATAGCTGTTCACTTGTGAACGGTGGTGTAAATTAGTGGCACTTGACCACTACAGCCAATCAACGCCGGCAGCGGTGATGTCCACATTTGGAAGTGACAGAATGAAAACAGAAGACAGGGGAAATGCTGTGCTGGAACCGGGTACTGGAGAAAGGGAAGTATAATGTTATTTTTTTTTACTAAAGCCCAAGGGGCTGCTGCTTTGATTTTCTTAAGAGGGGGAAAACCCTTCCAATTTTCAATTTAAAAATTCTATACTCACTCAGATCTAGAGCTTCAAAAATATTAACTTTAGATTAGATATGATAGGAACTGACAACTACAGTATTGCCTTTACAATATACAGTATCTCATACAAGTTGTCACGAGTGGTCCCGCAGCCCCTCGCCCGGGCTGCGGGCGCACGAGTGCGGCCACCCGCCGGGGTCCGGCGGCCCCTGCCGGTCCCGCGGGTCGGGTCCCGGCTGCCCGCTTACCTCTCCGCGCTCCCGCGTCCTCCCGTTCTCCTGGCCGGCCGGAGTGCGCATGCCCGCGCCTTAGGCGCGCGCGCGCCGGCTCTCCAGGATTTAAAGGGGCAGTACGCCCATTATTGGTTAAGGCTGCAGGTGACCCTATTTAACCCCCTTCCTTCCGGGTCACCTTTGCCGGATCTTTAGTGCGTTACTGCCTTCAGAGAAAGCTTCTTCTGCCTTGTTTCCTGACGTCCGTGTACCGAACCGTCTTCGCTCTGTGTCTTGACCACGAACCATTGCCGCCTGCCCTGACCTCTTGCCTGTCCCCGACTTCGCCTACGTCTCACGATTTTGTACCACGCACTGCCTTGGCTGCCACCGCAAGCAAGTCACGCCAGTGGGACGACCTGGTAGTTCTCCGCCGCAGCAAGTCCATCCCGCTTTGCGGCGGGCTCTGGTGAAAACCGGGTTCTACTTAGATTCCGTCCCCTGGTACGGCTTACACCATCGCTTGCGGTGGTCCAGCGGATCCACTACCTGCATTCGTTACAGTAAGATCCGGCCATGGATCCCGCCAAGGTACCTCTGCCCAGTGAACCGGATCTCACGGCGATAGTGGCTCAGCAGTCACATCAACTAGCGCAACAAGCCCAGCAGCTGAACCAGTTGTCCGCCATGATGCAGCAGCTCCTGGCTAACCAACAGCCGCCGACTCCTCCTCCTGTGGCGACACCTCCGCCAGCACCCGGGACTTCTCGGCTACGCTTACCACTACCTGACAAGTTTGACGGGGACTCCAAACTGTGCAGGGGATTTATTACCCAGTGCTCGATGCACGTTGAGTTGATGGCTGGTCAATTCCCCACTGAACGTTCTAAGGTGGCCTTCGTGGTCAGTCTGCTGTCCGGGAAGGCTCTAGCTTGGGCCACCCCTCTCTGGGACCGGGGCGATCCGGTGACGACGGACCTACAGGCTTTCCTCTCAGAGTTCCGCAGTGTCTTTGAAGAGCCGGCTACGGGCATCCTCTGCGAGGACCGCTCGACTGAATCTTCGCCAGGGTGACTCCTCGGTCGGCGACTACGCAGTTCGTTTTCGGACCCTGGCATCAGAGCTAACCTGGAACGACGCCGCACTATGTGCCACTTTCAAAAAGGGCTTGTCTGGCAGAGTTAAGGACGCCCTAGCGGCTAGAGAGATCCCGTCCTCCCTAAGCGAGCTGATCCACCTAGCTACTCGGATCGATGTTCGCTTCGCCGAGCGGCAAGAGGAACTACGCCAGGAACGTGATCTCGCCCGACCACGCCGTCTGCCTCGCCTGGCTCCGGTCTTCCAAAGACCACAGCTGCCACTTCCGATCCCTACCAGTGAAGAACCCATGCAGGTGGACCGGGCACATCTGTCCGAACAGGAGCTGTCCCGCCGTCGGGCAGAGAAATTGTGCCTTTACTGTGCCAGCCCGGATCACTTTCGCAATGGTTGCCCGCTTCGCCCTCAGCGGCA
This sequence comes from Phyllomedusa bahiana, assembly GCA_025379985.1. Lineage (NCBI taxonomy): Eukaryota > Metazoa > Chordata > Amphibia > Anura > Hylidae > Phyllomedusa > Phyllomedusa bahiana. Next base: position 124,044 of record JAODAL010005569.1, on the reverse strand, counting down.
GGGAAACGCCCGCACCTAGGTTATGTCGGAGAGGCGTCCCTAGGTGTGAACACTTCCTCTCCACGCCTTACTATGGAGGTTGAGGTCTCGTCTGGGGCCGGACTCACTTTTCGGGTACCCGCCTTTCTGGACTCTGGATCCGCCGGGAACTTTATTCACGCCGCCCTGGTGTCCCAGTATCGCCTTCCGGTGACCCGTCTGGAGAAGCCCCTGGTGATATCCTCCGTGAGTGGCGAGCTTCTTAGTGAGGCCATTCGGCACGTAACCAAGCCATTGTCCCTCCGCGTAGGGGCTTTACACAAGGAGAAGATCACCTTCTATGTCCTCCCTCGGTCGTCCTCAGCGATCCTCTTGGGTCTTCCGTGGCTGCAGCTCCATGCCCCGACCCTCAACTGGGAGACCGGGGAGGTTCTACGCTGGGGCTCCAACTGCCAGAATCGCTGTCTCTCAGTTCCGCGGCCAGTCCGGGCCATTCCACCTCATCAGTCTTCCAGGGCCCTGCCAGGTCTTCCCACAGAATACCGGGACTACGCGGACGTCTTTTCGGAGAAACAGGCCGAATCCCTTCCTCCTCATCGCCCCTATGACTGTCCCATTGACCTCCTTCCTGGGGCCAGTCCTCCTCGGGGCAGAGTTTACCCGTTGTCCAGACCAGAGACTCAGGCCATGTCGGACTATATCCGTGAGAACCTGCAAAAGGGTTTTATTCGCAAGTCCTCATCACCCGCCGGAGCCGGGTTTTTCTTCGTACAGAAGAAGGATGGTTCTCTCCGTCCTTGCATCGACTACCGGGGTCTGAACCAGATTACCGTGAAAAACCGGTACCCGTTGCCACTAATTACGGAACTCTTTGACCGTCTACAGGGAGCCAAGGTGTTCTCCAAATTGGACCTGCGCGGGGCATATAATCTCATCAGAATCCGTGAGGGAGATGAGTGGAAGACTGCGTTCAATACCCGCGACGGCCATTTTGAGTATCTGGTAATGCCATTCGGGCTGTGCAATGCCCCCGCGGTCTTTCAGGAGTTCGTAAACGACATCTTCAGGGACCTGCTCTACACCTGTGTCATCGTTTACCTGGACGACATCCTGGTTTTCTCCCCTGACCTCCGGACCCATCTATCACAGGTACGCCTAGTCCTGCAACGCCTTCGCAGCAACGCCTGTACGCCAAATTAGAGAAGTGTGTGTTCCACGAAAACCAGTCTGCCTTTCCTCGGTTACATCGTCTCTGACCGAGGTCTACAAATGGATCCCACTAAGCTGTCTGCTATCCTGCAATGGCCACGACCTGTTGGACTTCGAGCCATTCAACGTTTTTTGGGCTTTGCGAATTATTATCGACAGTTTATACCTCATTTCTCTACTCTGGTGGCTCCTATTGTGGCCCTCACCAGGAAAAAGGCTAATCCCAAATGTTGGCCACCGGCGGCCGAAAGAGCCTTCTCAGATTTGAAGTCGGCCTTTGCTTCCGCACCTATTTTGTCACGCCCTGACCCTGAGAAGCCTTTCGCTCTGGAGGTGGATGCCTCTTCTGTGGGGGCCGGAGCTATCCTTACTCAAAAGGGTCCCAACGGGAAAACTACCACCTGCGGCTTCTTCTCTAAGACCTTCTCGTCGGCGGAGAGGAACTATGCTATTGGGGACCGAGAATTACTCGCAATCAAGATGGCCCTGGAAGAGTGGCGGCATCTTCTAGAGGGAGCTCGTCATCCTTTCGAGGTATTTACGGATCACAAAAATCTTCAGTATCTCCAGTCGGCCCAGCGCCTCAATCCCCGGCAAGCACGGTGGTCTCTTTTCTTTTCTAGATTTGACTTCCGGATCCATTTTCGCCCTGCTGAAAAGAACATCAGGGCAGATGCTCTCTCTCGCGCATCTGACGTCACTGGAGAGGAGCCGCAGCCCCAACACATTATACCTCCGGAACGCCTGATCCCAGCAGCACCTGTCCTCCTTCGGCAGATACCTCCTGGCAAGACCTACGTTCGGCCATCTCTGCGCAAGAGAATCCTGAATTGGGGACACTGCTCGTTGTTGGCAGGACATCCGGGGGCCCGCAGATCGTTCCAATTGATCTCTCGGTTTTACTGGTGGCCAGGGCTGGCTAAAGATACTAAGGACTTCGTGGATGCCTGTGCCACTTGTGCCCGGAATAAGGTGCCCCGCCACGGCCCCTCCGGGCTGCTGCGACCCCTGCCTACACCCAGTACTCCATGGTCCCATGTGGCGATGGATTTCATCACCGACCTTCCATCCTCTTCGGGTCATTACGGATAGGTTTTCGAAGATGTCACACTTCGTCCCACTGCCAGGGTTACCTTCCGCACCACGTCTTGCCTCCCTGTTCTTTAGTCACATCTTCCGCCTGCACGGCCTGCCCCAGCACATCGTCTCTGATCGTGGGGTGCAGTTCGTGTCCAAGTTCTGGCGCGCACTCTGCTCCCGATTGCAGGTGAAGTTAGACTTTTCTTCATCCTACCATCCGCAATCTAACGGGCAGGTAGAGAGGGTCAATCAGATTCTGGGCAGTTACTTACGTCATTTTGTTTCTGCTCGCCAGGATGATTGGGCCGACCTCCTACCCTGGGCCGAATTCTCATACAACTCACTGGATTCCGGGGCTTCGGGCGCGTCTCCCTTTTTTGTTGTATATGGTCGGCATCCCCGCCCCCCTCTCCCTCTGCCCTCCTCCTCCGAGGTGCCCTCTGTAGATGCCTTGGTCCACGACTTATCTGGCATCTGGAGGCAGACTCGTCAGTCCTGCAGCGTGCTGCTGCCCGTATGAAGGCCCAGGCGGACAGAAAGAGGAGACCAGCTCCAATCTTTACTCCCGGAGACAAAGTCTGGCTGTCCGCCAAATATGTCAGGTTGAAAATCCCCAGCTACAAGCTGGGTCCACGCTTCCTGGGGCCCTTTGAAATCCTGAGCCGTATTAATCCAGTATCATATAAGCTCCGACTCCCACCCACCATGCGGATCCCTAATTCTTTTCACGTATCCCTCCTGAAGCCTGTCGTGTTGAACCGCTTCTCCAGAAAAGTTGTCCCTCCCTCTCCTGAGTCTGTAGCCTCCAACATATTTGCGGTCAAAGAGATCTTGGCTATGAGGTCGGTTAGGGGTAAACGGCAATTCTTGGTTGATTGGGAGGGGTTCGGTCCGGAGGAGAGATCATGGGAACCTGAGGAAAACATCCTGGACCGCGGTCTCATATTGCGGTTCCTCCGAACCAGAAAGAGGAGGAGGCCTGGGGGGGGGGTACTGTCACGAGTGGTCCCGCAGCCCCTCGCCCGGGCTGCGGGCGCACTCGTGCGGCCACCCGCCGGGGTCCGGCGGCCCCTGCCGGTCCCGCGGGTCGGGTCCCGGCTGCCCGCTTACCTCTCCGCGCTCCCGCGTCCTCCCGTTCTCCTGGCCAGCCGGAGTGTGCGCATGCCCGCGCCTTAGGCTGCGCGCGCGCCGGCCTCTCCAGGATTTAAAGGGGCAGTACGCCCATTATTGGTTAAGGCTGCAGGTGACCCTATTTAACCCCCTTCCTTCCGGGTCACCTTTGCCGGATCTTTAGTGCGTTACTGCCTTCAGAGAAAGCTTCTTCCGCCTTGTTTCCTGACGTCCGTGTACCGAACCGTCTTCGCTCTGTGTCTTGACCACGAACCATTGCCGCCTGCCCTGACCTCTTGCCTGTCCCCGACTTCGCCTACGTCTCACGATTTTGTACCACGCACTGCCTTGGCTGCCACCGCAAGCAAGTCACGCCAGTGGGACGACCTGGTAGTTATCCGCCGCAGCAAGTCCATCCCGCTTTGCGGCGGGCTCTGGTGAAAACCGGGTTCTACTTAGACTCCGCCCCCTGGTACGGCTTACACCATCGCTTGCGGTGGTCCAGCGGATTCACTACCTGCATTCGTTACACAAGTGAGTACACCCCTCACATTTTTGGCTTATATTGTATTATATCTTTTCATGGGACAACACTGAAGATCTGACAAGTGACACAATATAAAGTAGTCAATGTACAACTTGTTTAACAATGTAAATTTGGTGTGCCTTCAAAATAACTCAACACACAGCCATCAATGTCTAAACCGCCGGCAAATAAAATGAGTACACCCTTAAGTGAAAATGGACAAATTATGTCTAATTTTCCATTTTACCCCTTACAGTGTCATGTGACCCTTTAGTGTTATAAAGTCTCAGGTGTGAATGAGGAGAAGGTGTGTCAAATTTGTTGTTACCTCTCTCACACTCTTATACTGGTCACAGGAAGTTTGACCTGGCACCTGATGGTAAAGAAATCTTTGAAGATGTGAAAAAAAGAATTGTTGCTCTACATTAGGATGGCCTATGCTATAAGAAGATGGCCAACACCCTGAAACTGAGATGCAGTATGGTGGTGAAAGAGGAATGATAATGCAGGAGGGGTATGGGTTTAACCTTTTGCCTACCAAGCTGGTTAACCCTCTAACTGCTATAACCAGGCCTTCTAACTACCCAGTTTCCCCTAGCAACCCAACAGTTATACAGGCCCCAAACTGCCTGAGCTACCAACTGTTCCATCAACTCTTCCTTGCCATGACCAAGGTGCCTCTCTGCATGGTCTCCCATTGCAACCTAATGTGTCACAAAGTCCCAACACAAGTATAACCATCCCTACATACCCTTACTTGGGCAATACCATGCAGCGGTTTAACAAGACAGATTCCACTCTGAACAGGCCTCAGCAAAGAAGTTGAGTGCACGTGATCAGCATCATATCCAGGTATTGTCTTTTCAAACTAGAAATATGAGTGCTGCCAGCATTGCTACAAAGGTTAAAGGGGTATGTCAGTGCTTATACCATACACTGCACACTGCATAAAATTGGTCTGCATGGCTGTCGTCCCAGAAAAAGGCCTTTTCTAAAGATGATGCACAAGAAAGCCCATAAACAATTTGCTAAAGACAAGCAGACTAAGGACATGAATTACTGGAACCATGACCTGTGGTCTGATGAGACCAAGATAATCTTATGTGGTTCAGATGGTGTCAAGCATGTGTGGCAGCAACCAGGGGAGGGGTAAAAAGCCAAGTGTGTCTTGTCTACAGTCAAGCATGAGGGGGGGAGTGTAATGATTTGGGACTGCATGAGTATCTGTGGGGCATCCATAAACGGAAGGAGGAGGAGCACAAAGTTTCTCACATCCACCATTTCTGTGATGTCATCATGGAGGAGTGGAAGAAGATTTCAGTGGCTGCAACCTAGTGAAGCTAGTGAATTCCATGCCCAAGAGAATTAAGGCAGTGCTGAAAAATAATGGGGCCCACACAAAATATTGACACTTTGGGCATAATTTGTCCATTTTCACTTAGGGGTGTACTCACTTTTGTTGCCAGTAGTTTAGACATTGATGGATGTGTATTGAGTTATTTTGAGGGCACACCAAATTTACACTGTTATACAAGCTGTACACTGATTACTTTACATTTTATCAACGTTTCATATCTTCAGTGTTGCCCCATGAAAAGATATAATACAATATTTACAAAAATGTGAGTGGTGTACTCGATTTTGTAACATGCTATATGTGATTCTGTAAATGTATAAGTTGAACCCGTTACTGACATTTGCCATATATGTGCAGCATAACGATCAATCGTGAATGGTCATCTTTTGAGCCTGTATGATTTTGGCAGGGAACTGGCTATATATTCCATCCGAGGACCTGCACGAATGGCGGAGACTGGAGTTTACTCCCATCCCGGCTATTAAACCCTTAATATAGTGCGGTCAAAAGCAGCTGTGCATCCAAATTGTTTATTGGTATTTTTGGGCTCTACAGAGGTGTCATTGCTTTCTTCCGAGGCTGATGTCTTTAAGGTGACAGAAACAAAGGGACTGGGTTTGGTAATCACAAATGTTTCTCTCCTATAATTAACTCCTTTGGGTACAAGATCATTTATCACTAGATCTTGTTTAGTTTTGCTTACATCATAGGTTTTCCTGTGTATTTTTGGCTCTTGCTTTTTAATCTGAATACTGGGAATAGCACCCATCTCCTTATCAGTACATTCCTTCCTGTTATCATTCACTTCTGCCAGTTGCTTTTGATCCTTTGAGTTTTTATGCATTTCCCGTTTCCTCTTTTTGGAACTCTCCATGTGTGATGCTTCCTTTATGCTTTTTGATTTTCTCTTCTTAGGTACCATCTGCTGGGCTATTAGGGAAGCTTTCTTACAGCATATGAGGTTTCGAAAATGCCATAGGCCGTGTACTGTTGTGTCAACTGCTTGGCTATTAGCGAAGCTTTCTTACAGCATCTGAGGTTGCGAAATGGCCATAGGCTGTGTACTGTTGTGTCATCTGCTGTGTTATTAGGGAAGCTTTCTTAAAATGCCTGAGGACGTGAAATTGACCATTGACCGTGTACTGTTGTATCATCTGCTGTGTTATTAGGGAAGCTTTCTTAAAGCGCCTGAGGATGCGAAATGGCCATAGGCTGTGTACTGTTGTGTCATCTACTGTGTTATTAGGGAAGCTTTCTTAAAGCGCCTGAGGACGTGAATTTGACCATAGGCCATGTACTATTGTACCATCTGCTGTGTTATTAGGGAAGCTTTCTTAAAGCGCCTGAGGACGTGAAATGGCCATAGGCCGTGTACTATTTTGACATCTGCTGTATTATTAAGGACGCTTTCTCAAAGTGTCTGAGGATGCTAAACAGATGTAGACTGTGTAATGTTATGTTAGCTTCCGTATTATTACCTGCAAATGAAGCCTGAATAAAATTGTGATTAAAGATTGAGTGCCGTGGAAAATGTGGGTTCTTATGATTACTTATTTTGCGGTGTCACAGACATTTATTTTGTGCTTTAGACAGATTATTGTGAACGGTTTGAAAAGAAGCATGGCCTTGTGGTCAAGACGGCTTGACCACATTGCAACATGCTGTGTCCAAAATGCATCAATAATCTGTGACATTACCATGCCAGGTTATGCTAAAAGGCATGTCCTGGGATGCTGATTGACAGTAGTATAATACATTGCAGTGCAATTATTGTAGTATACCAGTGATACAAAAAGTAAATAAGTAAAAAAACAACAAATTAATAAAGTAAAATACATGTACTACACTTTTTCTTAAAAAGTACACATATTTGGTATTGCCGCATGTGTCACAACCTGGGCTACAAAATTCTTATACTATGTAACCCACAAGATGAAAATCATGTAAATAAATAAAAAAAATGTTTTTTTTCATCCCGCTGCACAAAAAATTTCAAAAAAAAAGCCATCAAAAAGTGAAAATCCAAAGTGGTACAAAACAAAGACATCAGTTCATCCAACAAAAAAAGCCCTTTATCAGCTCCATCAACAGAAAAAAAAAGTTATGGCTATCAGAATATAGTAATGCGAAAACATTATTTTACACAATAAAAAAAATACTCAATAAAAAACATAAAAAAAACTATAAACTGGGTATCACTGTAATTGTATTGCCCCAACATGTCAATTGTACTGCACAGTGAGCACTGTAAAAAATAAAAATAAAAACACTACCAGAATTGTATTTCCTTCATCCTGCCTTCCAAAAAATGGATTCAAAAGCAATGAAAAAATCATGTGTCCCCAAAATAGTACTCATAAAAATTACCACACATTCCACAAAAAACAAGCCGCCTCCCACACAGCTCTTTATACAGAAAAATAAAAAAAGTTGCTGCTCCTAGAACATGGTAATGCAAAAACCTGCTGAGAAAAATTAACATGTTATTTATACGGCATGTAAACACTAGTAAAATATGATGGTGCTGCTCATCTAGTTGAAGTGTGAGTGCTCAGTGGAAAAAGTCCATAGACTCATAATCCAATTAGTAGAGAATCCACGACACACCTTAAATATTTTGCAAAAAAGTTACTTTATTCACACACTTAGAGATACAACATAGAAAGTTCAGATCTCCATATAAAATAATGTGCATAATGGAAATGAAGTATTAGTAGTCCCACGTTCCATCATTTCAGCCTCAAGGGATCTAGTTGGGAAAACACACAGCAATGAGTATAGAAATTCTAGGCTGATACAGAGAGCTGAAAAGAGGGGGGATTTATATGGAGGACAAAGACAACAGGATCAAAAGGTCGTGGGAAAATAAGGGATATAGGAGAGGAGATATGGATAGAGAAAGGGACCAAAATAAAGTAGAATAAAACAAAACAACTGAAAAGAGAGAAAAAGAAAAATGGGGGGGAAAGTAAACCATGTAGTGGAAAACCATGGAAGTAGAAATGAAATAAAATACCTATAGGATCAGAATCGATAAGGGAGAGGATATGAGATGAAAGTAAAGCAACAAGTAGGTAACCGGTATAAGAGAGTATATGTAGCATGAAAATAAGGAGACAAGTGGGTAACAGGTATAGAGAAACAAATGTATATAGTACAGAATGAAATATAACCTACGAGGACATATAGATATGGATGTAAATAAAGGGTATAAAGATATATAGTGGCAGGGAATATTGGTGTCTAAGTGTGAACACCAATTATGAAACGAAGACCTCAGTATTGTAGAGATACATAATAGGTATAGGGGGTAGTATAATGGATATAGGTCATATAGAGAGGAAGACACCAGATAGTGGCTGTAAAGTATAGGTAATAGACTAAGAGAAGATCCCAGATCAGTCAGGTTGTGCTCAAAGAAGAAAGGCCAATTAGGCTTAAACGTTGGACCGTGGGACCACTACTACTTCATTTCCATTATGCACATTTTTTTAATATGGAGAGCTGAACTTTCTATGTTGTATATCCAAGTATGTGAATAAAATCACTTTTTTGCAAGATACTTAAGGTGCGCCGTGGATTCTCTATTAACGGTAAGCACTATAGAAAATAAGAAAACACTACCAGGATTGCTGTATTTTGTTCATTCCACCTCTAAAAATCCTTGATAAAAAGTGATCTATAGAGATATATATATGAACCTCAAAATGGTACTATTGAAACTGTCAACTCATACTGCAAAAAACAAGTCCTTATATAGCTACATATACAGAAAAATAAAAATGTCATGGCTCTTAAAATATGATGACATGAAAATGCAATTTCTTACAAAACCATTTCTATTGTGTAAAAGTAGTAAAACATAAAAACTATATAAAATTGATATCGTTGTAATTCCTGTCATTTATATCACATGCCAAACCACACTGCAACCCTTTATGAATTCATTTACAAGTGCCTTTCCAAAATGGAGAAATACTCTATCCCCTGTACACCCTACCATGCACCCATATAGCAGTTTACACCCACGTATAGGGTATCGCCGTACCTGGAAGTAATTGCACAACAAATTGCACAACTGCATAACAAATTTTGGGGTACTTTTTTCCAGAATTCTATAGGAAAATGAAGAATGTCACCTAAAACTGCAGGTTATGGGAATTTATTATTAGTTTTTTTTTTTTACTGCCCCACACGGAGGAAAATCTGTGAAATACCTGCAGGGTCAATATACTAACTGCATACTTATATTTGATATTTTAAAGCAGTGTTTGTTAAGTTTTAATACTTTAGGGTGTCAGCAAACCTGAAATTGGTCCTAAAAACATTCTAATTAAAATGAGGCCTCAAAATCCAGTAGGTGCTCCTTTAATTCTGAGGTTTGACGCTTAGTCAAATATTGTACCAGGGCCAAATATAGGATATTTCTAAAAATGGAAGATTTTCTATTTAAATCCATTTTTTGCTGTAACAGTAAATTTTCCTGTAAACAGAAAATGTTAACAGGGAAATTTATTGTTACAGCAAAAAATGGATTTAAATTAAAAATCTGCCAAAAATAGTAAAATTTTACCTCCACTTTACTTTAATTCCTGTGAAAACCTAGACAGCTTATATGCTTCATAAATGCTATTTTGAATACTTTCATGTGTGAAGTTTTTTTATTGTAAATATTTATTGGAATGTCTAATATACAGGTCCCTCAAAGTGACTTCAGAACTTGACTGATCCTTAAAAAAATCGGCAAAACATAAAAAGACATTTTAAAAATTATGCCAACAGAAAGTAGGCATACAGGAAATTCAAGTTATAACTATTTTGCGTGGTATAACTATTTGCCAATCACTCAGATATTTTTGAATTTTTTCAAGGACTGTATTAATCAAAATTAACTAATAAATTAATGCACAAAGTATCACAAGAAAACAGCCTCTAAATCCCATGAAAAGGTAAAAGCACTCAAAAGTTATTTCCATCTATAGTGACACTTCAGATTTAGAAAAATGTGACCGTGTCATAGACATCAAAACTTGCTTCAGGAATAACTGGCTTAGGGGTTAGAACAGATTTTGCTGTTAATAATCTGTTACATGCACTTCTCACAAAAAAGGGGATATTTGGCTTTTGAATGAAATTTCTTGAAGATTTTTTAAAATGAACTAAATGAGACCATCTCTTAACTTTAGAATGCACATGTCCAACTGTTCACTGTTTCAGTACTATTTGCACGACTTGCTGATCTGAAACAAGGGGCGACATGTATGATCGGGATTTGCGCCTGTTTTCTGGCGGAAACTGCGCCTCACAGGTCCGAATCCACTGTCAGACGCAGTGATGCGATGTTAGGCGCAACCTTCGCCACTTTCGGATGCACCTAACATGAAGGGGCGTGCAATGGGCGCGGTGCGGGCGTTCTGGGGCGGGACACACCACATTGGAATACTTCGAGGCATGCATGATCGCGGGTCGGAAAAGTCGGCCTTGCAGCGCTCCCACGCTCCGCAGCAGAACTATTGAGTGTGGTCAAAATGAGCCTGGGAAGCGAAGTAAAGCAGAACGTAAAATTAGAGAAAAACATAGAATTGCAAAAGAAATACATCTCAGCTCCAGCTGAGGCAGGGAGTAAATAAAAAAAAAAATTTTTTTATTAGGGAAAACATTCCGAAAAAGGGCAAAAACCCTTTTTTAAAACAACATCCCCAAAATCCCAAACAACGGGTTTGTCTCCTCACCGGCCAACACAGGAAGGGGAAAAATAAAAATTCCCGGGGAAATACAAAATTTTCGAATTTTTTAAGCCTCTCATTGGTCGGCAAAACCAACCAACAGAATGGGAGCGACAGTGACCCATTATAACCAGGGAGTAGTTTTTGACCCATAAAATGAAAAAAAGGGGACAGTTAAAAAATACAGTAAAAAGGGAAAAAAAAGGCTGTTTGGTTGAGCCATCGGCAGATAAAATTTCTACCAATCATAGTAGTGCTCTATTTTGAGGGGAGCAAGAAGGGCGCGATAGAAGGGCGCCCTAAAAGTTACTACTGTCTATGGAAATATTCTAGTACTGTTTTGGGTTGTTGGGAAAGGGGGGCTTGTCCTGCTTACCCAATCAGCGGGGTGACTACTTATCTCATAGAGTTCATGGGGAAAAGAAATGCGGGAGAGCTCTTTTTGTATTGGCAAATTTAAAAGAGCGCGTTTATTTTGGGCCCAAATGGGAAGCAAACGACTTCTAGGTTTTTTTTAATGCAATCTGTAATAAAACTACAGGGCAGAAATAAAATGATAAACTCACAAAGTTGTCCCGATCTGTAATAAAATGAACAAAAATTTTGGGTGAACAAAATAAACAAATAAAAAAAAATTCAAATTCATTTTAATTTCTTATTTTCGTCACCAATGACAAAATTTTGGTGTAATGAAAATAAAAAATAAAAAGAATTCATTTTTATTTTTTATTTCGTTACACCCATATCTTTGATATTTTAAAACACATTGGCACAACTTCGTGACTTATCATTTGATTTCTGCCATTTCTCCCCAAAATATTTCCCCTCTTTTAACTGAGCCAATCACAAACAACCTCCCCGCTTTTCTTTTCCCCCATAAACTCTATAGATAAGTAGCTCCCCGGCTGACTGGCTAAGCAGGACGACCCCTCTCCCCCAACCATCACATACTAGAATATTTCCCATAGACATAATACTTTTGGGGCCCCTTCATCGCCCCCTTCTTGCCCCCCAAAAATAGATGCACACATATGATTGGGGGTTTCATATCTGCCGCCTGTTCCAACCAATCACTTTTTTCGCCTTTTTTACGTATTTTGAACTGTCCTGCCTTTTATATTTGATTGGTGAATACTAAAATAAATAGGTTTTAATTAAATGGGTGAAAATTTTTTTAAAAAAACGATTCGGGACAACACATTAAAAAACAGCTATTTTTTCCCGGCTGCACAAGCTCAGGTGCTGTAGAACTTTTGCCATCTAAATAACAGAGGAGCTTGGTTTTTTCTTCAACAAAGTTTTTTTTAGAGACCGCACAAGACTCCGCCGCTCAGAATCGCTTTATAAAAAATTCCCTGGGCCTTTAAAGGGGGAAAAATTCAAAAAACTGAAGCGGAATTACCTGATAAATTTATGGGGCCCACAGCGGAAAAAAACAACTGAACTCGGTGGCAACATCAGTGACGAGTGGGAGGGGACGGTGGCAGCCAAACCCCCATGAGGTCCCAAAATGGCCAATGACATTTTGGGGTGGGAAAAAAAGAGAGGCCACAGAGTGGCACAAGACACAGTATTTGGTTTTCGGCAGCACCACAGCACGCATGAGGTCAACAGTGGCACAATGACATTCTTTGGGGGTGGAAAAAACAGGATAGGGGCCCCAGAGTGGCACAATGAAAAATGGAGGTCACGGCAGAGCCACAGCAGCAGCATGAGGTCAGAGAGTGGCACAATGACAAGGTGGAGGCCACGGGCCGCCACAGCAGCAAATTTGGTCTGAGAGTGGGACAATGACACAGTTGGAGGGCACACAGCACCACAGCAGCAGCATGAAGCAGACGTGGGACAATGAATTCTGGAGGTGCAAAAAAAAGAGAGGCCCCAAAAGTGGGACAATGACACAGGTGGAGGTCCGGGAGCAGCAGCATGAGGGCGAAGTGGATAATGATACCTGGAGTGGCAAAAACTGGAGTAGCCCCAGATGACACAATGACACATGTGGGGCACGGCAGCAGCAGCAGAGTCAGCATGGGACAATGAATTCTGGAGGGGGCAAAAACTGGAGTAGGCCACAGAGTCACAAGACAAAGTGTGGAGGGCACCAGCAGCAATGAGGTCAGACGTGGCAAATGACATTCTGGGGGTGGGGAAAAAAGGAGTAGGCCCAGAGTGCACAATGAAAAAGTGTGATTGACACATCCACAGCAGCACAGCAGGGATAGGTCAACAGTGGAACAATGACAGGGTTGGGGGTACCGCAGCCCGCAACAACACACAGCAGCACAAGGGCAAGATGGCACAATACACATGTGGGTTCACGGCAACAGCACAGCAGCAGAGGCATAGAGGGCACAAAAGACAAGGGGAGGTGGGGGGAATACCAGTCCCGTAAAAAGGTTTTTTGGCAATTAGAAACTGGCACAGATGTGTGGGATCCCGGGGGGTGGCGGCATCAAAAGTGCCTGGGCAGGGATTTTAACCCAACTCATTTCTTTCAGTTTGGTGAGGCGTCATGGCTGATGAGTCGACGCCTAAGGCATTGGTGTGTGGAAATCCTGGCCGATCCACGCCTGATTCATCTTGACAAAGGTCAGTCGTTCCACATTTCCTGTGGACAAGTTCTCCTTGGGGTAACGATGGCCCCCGCCGCACTGAACACCCGCTCTGATGCCACACTACTGGCCGGGCAGGACAGCTTCTCTACTGCAAGCTCGGCAAGTTGCGGCCACACATCCAGTTTGGCTGCCCAGTAGTCCAGCGGATCGTCTAACTGGGGTGGCAGAGTGCTGTCCAAGTAGGCCACCACCTGTTGGTTCAGGGTCTGCTCCAGGTCCTGCTGCTGCTGCTGCTGCTGGCGACTGCCCTCCTCACTAGGCGGGTGAAGGAAGCTGCTCATCAGTGACTCCAGACTTAGGTTGCTGCTGATGGAGCTGGTACTGCTCCTAACCCCTCACCTTCCCCCAGCAGCCGCGGCAGTAGTACGTGAGCGCTGAAGAACCCCCCCGTCAGACCTGTCAGAGGAGGGACGATGCCGCACATAGGCAGCGGCCAACTGACTACGGAGGATTTCCCTATAGTATTTAATTTTTTCCTCCCTCTCAGTAGCTGTGAAAAAGGCTCCCATTTTGGACCGGTAGCGAGGGTCCAATAGGGTGGAGAGCCAGAAGTCATCCCTCTGCCGGATGCTGACTATTCGGCTGTCACTAGCCAGGCAAATCAGCATGCTGCGGGCCATCTGCACAAGTGACTCCGAGGGGCTCCCTGCCTCCATCTCCACTGTATACTGCCATGGTGCTTGCGGGTCATCTGCCTCGTCTTCCTCATCTCCATCTACCTCCTCCAGCTGCTCCTGCTCCTCCTCTCTTGTCACCTGGGTAGAAAATCCACTCATTTCACCAGACAATGCTTCTGCTCCAATGTCCTCCTCCTCCTCCTCCTCCTCCTCCATTTCAGTCCACCCTGGACTCATGTGGCCGCGAGATGTAGTCGCCACGTCTCCAGTCCCCTGCCCAGACAGATTTTTCAGCATCTGTTCCAGGACATGAAGCAGTGAAAAAAAGTTATTCATCCCGTAGTCCTGGCGACTGACAAATAACGTGGTCTCCTCGAATGGCCTCAACAAACGGCAGGTGTCACGCATGAGCTGCCACTGTCTGACATCAAAGTCACACAGGGGAGTACTCCTGTCCGCCTGGATCATCAAAAAATCATTAATGGCCTTTCTCTGTTCATACAGTCGGTCCAACATATGCAGGCTGGAATTCCAACGGGTGGAAACATCGCATATCAGAGTGTGTTGGGAGAGGCCGTTCTGCCGCTGCAATTCGAGGAGGGTGTTCCTGGCTTTGTAGGAATGGATTAAGTACATGCACAGTTTCCTGGCCATTTTCAGAATCTTCTGAAGATCGGTTGAAGACTTCAGGAACCTTTTCACAAATTGAACACGTGCTCCATGCAGGGCGCATGGAAAATCCCTCCTCGGTGCAGCGCGGACACCATGTTCCTCCCATTGTCCGTCTCAATGGTTCCAATTTGCATTTGGCGCGGAGAAAGCCACACATCGATTTCTTGCTGCATGACGCGGAGCAGTTCCTGCCCTGTGTGACTTCGTTCGCCGAGGCTAGCAAGGTGTAGAAATGCGTGACCCTGCTGTGCCCTACACATGTGGTATGATGGAGCAGTACTTGTGGAGGCTGAGATGGTGGTGGTGGTGGAGGAGGAGGAGGCGGACATTGGCGCAGGAGCCGCAGTTTGACAACGTGGAGGAGAAAGCGCCGTCCTCTGTCCAAGTTGTTGGCGTGCCTGGGCAGGAAGCACTTTTTCCAAGTGGGCCCTAAAGGAATGTCGGGCCCGTCTTGTTCAGCTAGGTCCGCGCGCCGTGCACCTTAAAAAAAAACTGATAAGTAAGGGCTGGCCCCCCTTTCTGTTCTACATATTTAGAAGGTGGTATGCCTTTTTGGAAAAAAAATTAGGGCTTAAAACTCCCCCATTGTTCGGACAAGCAAATTTCTTGAATGGTGCAGATCCACCTTTTGGGAAAAAGGGGGGGACCTTTCCAAACAACTTGGACAGGAGCACGTCAGCTGTCCCCTTAGGAGGGTTTGGACCTATGTTGTCTCTTTGCAATCCTCACAACGATGTTGGCGCTAGATTTAGCGAGGGCAGGGATCTGGAAGGGGATGATGAAAAGAGAAAAGCCCCCCCTTTCAGAGGGGGGTGGAGCCTTGACGGCTGCAATGGCTGCGGCCATGGGCGCTGCGCTGGTTTGCTGGGGGCCGGAGGGACCCCCATCTGAGCCGTTTCTCCCGGGCCCCCCGGATGGTGCCCTGCATGGTTACGAGGGCTTGGTGCCAAAAGTTATCCCTGCCCCCGCTTCCTTTTGCCAACAGATTCCCTATACCCATTTTGGCCCCCCGGTGTTTAGCGAAAACTCCCACACCCCCAAGTGTCTGTTTTTACCGTCAACGCTCCGCCTGAGTGACAAAATACTGCCGAGCCTCATGAGCCCCTTTGCCGCTACTTTCTTGGGACCTGCGAACGGGTTTTTTTCCCCCATGCCGTTTGGCTCTGACCTCCATGTTTGAACCCTGTGATCATGGCCCCCAAAACCCCATTTGCGGGCTGCGCTGCTGCCTGCACGCAAGCTGACACCTCTTCTCCTGAGTGATGAAGCCCTTGCCTCCCCCGGGCTCCAAGTGCGGTCGGTAAATCATCATCTTTTGGTTTCATCGTCACTGTGTCCTCATCCCCGGGTTTTGGGTATGCAGGGCTGCCCCTCACAACATGGCCCCCCCATCCCATCTACATCTATCTTTGCCCCTACTGCAAGAAGGGGGGGATTTTGGCCCCCATTTCTTCGCTCCCAAAGTACTGCTGATGCCCCCTCAAATTGTTCATTCGCATATGGGGGGCCGGGGCCCGCCACATATAGATTTGGCTGAGGGAAGGATGGGACAGAGGCGGTTGGGACAGGTGGGGCCCTGTCCCCCCCGGGCCATGCAACTAAGGGTTGTGTCGACTTCCCCCCAAAATTTGGGCTGGGGTTTCAATGTATCTTGGGGAAGGGGGTGACCTAGTAACCCCAAATAAGCCCCTTGGGGTTTGCGGGTCAGCACACGGACTAGATGGGGGGGCAGTTGGGGGCCTCAAGTGCCCCCCTGCTGGCTCCCCTTCTGTGCGCCCCTGGGCCTGTTTCAGGAATTTTGTCCCATGGCCACTGCGGGTGAAGAGCCTGCCCCTTCTGTCTGAATACTGTTTGTTCTAAAATGTACAACACTGTTTGATGAAATTCTTTATTGAAAATAAACCCTGTTTTTGACTCCAAAGAACCCGTAACAAGTTTGGGGAAACCCCTTGGAAATAATTGGGGCCTCCAAAAATTGGCCGGAAAAAAACTTCTTTTTTGTTTCGTTTAAAAAACTGTGTATTTTACTGAATTAAAAGCACAAACAGGTTAATTAAACCTTTGGATTTAATTATTTCAGGAAAAAAAGTTTTTTTGGCAGTGAAAAAAAACGGTTTCTTTTGCCCCACAACAGCGAACAACGCTTAATTAACCCCTGGGTGTAAATGGCAAAAGATTGAGCACCAAAAAAGACCCCTTTGTGCGGTTAAAAAGGCGTGTTTTTCGGGAAACAAAAGAAAAAAATTGTAATTAACCCCCCGGGTTTGAATTATGCTCAGGAAAAATGTATTTTTTGGCGTTTTAAAAGACGGTTTCTTTTTTGACCACAAAAGCAGAAAAACGCTTAATTAACCCCCGGATGTAAATTGCGCAAAAAAATTGACAACCAAAAAAAAAGCTTTGTAGCTGTTAAAAAGGGGTGTATTTTTTCGGTACCACAAGAGAAAAACGTAAAAAACCTTTTTTTATGAATTTTTGTACAGGGGAAAAAGTATTTTTGGTGGTGAAAAAGACGGTTTTTTTAGTCACCCAACAAAAAGAAAAAAGCTTAATTAACCCTGGGTTTAAATTGGCAAAAGAAATTTAGAACCAAAAATGAAATGGGTTTTTTATGTAAAAAAAAGTGTTTTTTTAAATGAAACAACACAACAGCTTTAATAACCCTTTGGGTATTTAATGTGCTGGAGCAGATACATTTAAAAAGTAATTCCCCGATTGGACGAAAAACTGGCTTCAGTTCCAATACCCCCCAAAATCGAATTGAACGTTAGAAAGCATCTCTGAACAACTGTGACACCCCCCCCAAAAATCGCTGTATAAAAATTGTTCTTTAGTAAAAGTTTCATTTGCGCGTGGCAGCACCTCCCCAATCAGAAGGGGAGCGGGATGGCCCCCCACGTCGCGACCGGACTTATTTTTTGGTGACTCACAGAAATTTTATTGGCTTATCTCGCCAAATCAGAGGCTAGCCCCTTTTTCCTCCCGAGTTTTTTTGCCCCCTGTAACACCATGTGCTTGCAGCCATTTTATCAACAAAACACACTTCGTTAAAGGAAATACCCCAAACTTGACTTCGTTCAGAACCGAAGTTTTCCTGAAATTCTAAACGAATTCCACTTCGTTAGAATCAATTCGCCCATCTCTAGTTATAATGGTTCATTGTCGCTCCTATTCTGATTGGTTGTTCTTTGCCGACCAATGAGAAGCGTTTACAGAATTTGAATTACTGTATTTCCCTGCAATTTTCTATATCCCAATTCCTGATGTTGCGCCGGTGACGGCGACAAACACGATGTTAGTGATTTGATTGATGTCTGTTTTTAGAAGGTTTTAGCTCTTTTTCAGATAATATTTTACACCTAATAAAAACTATTTTTTTACTAATACTCCATGTCTCACGGAGCTGAGAGCCGAGATTTCATTGCCCCGATCTCTCCATAGACTACAATGGGACAAAGTAGCTCGCGCTCTGATTGGCCGGGATAGCTAAGCCCCCGCTAGCTCAACCAATCAGCTCTTTTCTGCCTTTTTTACTGTATTTTGGACTGTCCCGCCTTTGCATTTGATTGGTCAATACTCCTCTATAGGTTATAATGGGTCACTGTCGCTCCTATTCTGATTGGCTGGTTTCTGCCGACCAATGAGAAGCGGGTACAGATTTTGAATTACAGTATTTCCCGGCAATTTTCAATAGCCCAATTCCTGATGTTGCGCCGTTATTGATATTTTGTTAGTGATTTTATGTATTTTTTAGAAGGTTTGAGCTCTTTTTCAGATAATGTTTTACACCTAATAAAAACTATTTTTTTTATTCATATTCCATGCCTCACGGAGCTGAGAACTGAGATTTATTTCTTTAGCGATCTTATATATTTTCCTTTTAATTTTAAATGATCCACTTTTTCACTACATTTAATCGTTTTTAGACAGCTTTCATTTTTCTCTTTATTCATTAATTCATTTGAAAGACAACTCTTTTTGCTATTCACTAACATGTTTAATGATTTTTCACTGATTTCCAGCCTGTCTCGAATCAGAATACATGTTAGGTGCAGTCCTTCTGCGCTTAAGTCCCGCACTGCGCCTCACACACTGGCGAAGCGCAGGGAACTTATCACCGCATGTATGAGCACACTTCGGGCGGCGAATATTAGGGTGAGCAGCAGTCCCTTCTGCGCCTAAGTCCCGCACTGCGCCTCACTCACTGGCGAGGCGCAGTGGACTTTACACCACATGTATGAGCGCACCTCGGGCGCCGACATACATGAGGCGCAGCTTTCACTTCAAATCGGGCGAAAACGTGCGCTCCGACGCCTCGAGCTTGATACATGTCGCCCCAGGAGCTTAATTCCCCCTGGCCTGGTTGAATCATCATTTACATGTCCCTGAAGGGTGAGGGTGAGCCATCCAGGTATTGTCCATTAGGTATGTTGTCTTCTGTGATTCTCAAACAGATGGCAGTGTCCATTGTTTATTCAACAAACAGGACTTACAACATGTGAGGGGGATTGCATGTATTTATGGCCACTTAGATGTTATCTATTCCACTCTGTCTTGTCCTTCCTGATATGGTCAGCAGACTTGAATCCTTTGGTTGGACATATAGTATGCATAGATGTATTTTATATTTAGATCTTAATACCCATGTTGAATCCAACATTCACCGGTTTGTGCCTCTGAAAGGCACACATAATAAAATTCATATAACCTTGCTGGATCTTCTTGTAAATCTTGAAACAGTCTTTTCATCTTCAGGCTTTGCCCTTAAGGTTAAAATAAGTGGAGGTAACATCTGACAGGGACAGGGCATAAATGGTCATCACAACATTCACTCATATTCACACACCTATTAATGTGTATACATAATCATGATTTGCATCTAACGTTTGTCCAAAATGTTAAAGATTCATAGTAATATACAATATAAAACAATAATTACATAACTAACAATGTCTATCAACTCCTTAATATCTTGACTCAGAGTTCAGTTTGATGGCTCCAAGTTTATCCATATTTTATTAAAAATAAAAAATTTAATTCACTACAGTCAAACTTTCTTGACGATTACAACATAGATGAAAATTCACAAATTTTTAATAGCGACCGCGGTCAAATAAACTTTCATTTCTCTAAGAGGCATTAATTTAATTGCCATCCAAAGTTTGGCCCATATTCACATCCAGGAACCAGCACATGCCAATCTTTTTCCTCACTTTACCATTGGTCCTGGGAATAAAGAAACAACAGCAGTATCAGATTTTTAGCAGTTACAGTGGGTACAGAAAGTATTCAGACCCCTTTTTCATTCTTTCTTTCATTGCAGCCATTTGGTAAGATCCCAAAAAATAATATTTTGGCTCATTAATGTACACTCTGCACCTCATCTTGGAAGAAAAAAAACAGAAATGTAGATATTTTTGCAAATTTATTAAATAAGAAAAACTGAAATATAACATGGTCTTAAGTATTCAGACCCTTGCTCAGTATTGAGTAGAAGCATCCTTTTGAGCTAGTACAGCCATGAGTCTTCTTGGGAATGATGCAACAAGTTCTTCACACCTGGATTTGGGGATCATCTGCCATTCTTCCTTACAGATCCTCTCCAGTTCCCTCGGGTTGCATGGTGAAAGTTGGTGGACAGCCATTTTCAAGTCTCTCCAGAGATGCTCAATTGGGTTTAGGTCAGGGCTCTGTCTGGGCCAGTCAAGAATGGTCACAGAGTTGTTCTGAAGCCAATGCTTTGTTATTTTGGCTGTGTGCTTAGGGTCATTGTCTTGTTGGAAGATGAACCTTCGCCCCAGATTGAGGTCCAGAGCACTCTGGAAGAGATTTTCATCCAGAAAATCTCTGTACTTGGCCGCATTCATCTTTCCTTCAATTGAAACCAGCCATCCTGTCCCTGCAGCTGAAACCCTCCCCGCCATAGCATGATGCTGCCACCACCATGTTTCACTGTTGGGATTGTATTGGGCACGTGATGAGCAGTGTCTGGTTTTCTCCATACATACTGCTTACAATTAACACCAAAAAGTTCAATCTTCGTCTCATCAGACCAGAGAATCTTATTTCTCATCGTCTGGGAATCCTGCATATGTTTTTTTTCAAACTGTATGCGGGCTTTCATATGTCTTGCACTGAGGAGAGGCTTCTGTCGGCACACTCTGCCATAAAGCCCCGACTAGTGGAGGGCTGCAGTGATAGTTGACTTTGTGGAACTTTCTCCCATCTCCCTACTGCATCTCTGGAGCACAGCCACAGTGATCTTGGGGTTCTTCTTTACCTCTCTCACCAAGGCTCTTTTCCCACGATTGCTTAGTTTGGCTGGACGGCTGGGTCGAGGAAGAGTTGTGGTCGTCCCAAACTTCTTCCATTTTAGGATTATGGAAGCCACTGTGCTCTTAGGAACTTTGAGTGCTGCAGAAATTCTTTGGTAACCTTGGCCAGATCTGTGCCTTGCCACAATTCTGTCGCTGAGCTCTTTGGGCAGTTCCTTAGACCTCATGATCTCCGACATGCGCTGTGAGCTGTGAAGTCTTATATAGACAGGTGTGTGCCTTTCCTAATCAAGTCCAATCAGTTCAATTAAACAGAGCTGGACTCCAATGAAGGAGTAGAACCATCTCAAGGAGGATCAGAAGGAAATGGTCAGCATGTGAGTTAAATATGAGTGTCACAGAAAAGGGACTGAATACTTATGACCATGTGACATATCAGTTTTTCTTGTTTAATACATTTGTAAAAATAACTACATTTCTGTTTTTTCTCTTTCAAGATGGGGTGCAAAGTGTACATTAATGAGCAAAAAAATAAACTTTTTGAATCATACCAAATGGCTGCAATGAAAGAAAGAGTGAACATTTTAATGGGGTCTGAATACTTTCCGTACCCACTGTATTTTCTGCACCACTAAAGCTTCTATACATGAATCCATATATCTTTGAGCATTGCCTTGATCCTAGTCTAGAAGCTACAGGAGCTGTTATGGGCAAAAAGATTGAATGGACTCACTCAGATGCAGGAACATTGAACCCTATTGTAGAAGGTAGCAAATTGCTGGCTTTCTCCTACCTGGCATTTCTGTTTGGGGCTTCTGGCTTTCTCCTACCTGGCATTTCTATTTAGGGCCTTTGACACATGGCACTATTATTATAGCACTTATGCTGTTGCTTTATTGTGCTGCATTATTGGTAAGTGGTCCATTTCACCTTGCTTTCGGCCCTATGATTGCTAGTTATGCCCCTGTATTTGAGCCTTTTCCCTCTCAAGTAAAATTCTCCACTAATATAAGTCATATGATATATTCTTATAAAAATAAAAATATATAAAATTATTGCAAGTCGACTGTCAAAATAATCCTCCTAATGCCCCTTTGGTACCATTAAATAATGGTACCAAACAACAACAAAAAATAAAAAAAATAAAAATAATATAATATCAGGAAGACCAAATAAAAAAATTAAAATATATTAAAATATCTAAAAAATATAAATTCAAGAAAAATCAAAGATGTTTCAGAAAATAGAGAGCAAACAAAGTATGTAAAATTGATTCTCCTGAGAACCAGGAACAAAAATAAAAATAAAAAATATTGTGCTGGCACATTGTACACAATGTATTGAACAAGACTTTAAACAGACATACAGTACATAAAACAATTAGGGTCAACTCAACTTTTATCTGCTCTGTATCTGTAATTCCAGGCACTTTCTGAGTAAAGTGGGAAAACTGGTTCTATAGATTTCATTTATAGGCCTCCAATTAATACTGGTCACCACAAATTGTGCATTAGGCTTCAGTTATGGAATGAACCCTGTTACCTACAAAACATAATAAGAAAACATACACGAACAAGTAACAAATATTATGCAGACAAAATATCTACATCTCAATGAGATGTTAACCTATTTAATTGCAAACAATTGTTGAAAATTTTACTTTTGAGCTCAGTTATTACACCACATGGATTATAAATAACATATTGGCCATATAAACAATTGGTGTTTCCCTTCTTTTTTACTTAAAGATAACTGTTTCTTTGTAATGACCTGTTGAACAAAATATAAAAGGTTAATTTCTTTGCCCTTTTATCACTTTATGAGTGGCCTTCAGCCTAAAAGAAACACAAACATAACTAGAATACAAAAGAAAATTATCATAAACAAGTAGAAAACTATTCTGTCTGTTATCCTTACACATATATCCTAAACTGACATAATAAGCACAAAAGGTTTTCCACGTTTAATAAATAATATTGGTACCTTGCGCTGTGCTATTTAGTAACAGGAGTAGGGCAATCTATGACCAACTCCAGAATAGCCAGAATGGTAGATTAGCCCATGGACCGTACAAAGGGGCAGTACTAACTCTTTCCTGCTGCCCATATGGTGGCGCATTTTGCCTTTTATGGTCATCTTTATTGGGATTGAAGTCTTGTGTTGCTGCGGTTTGTGTTACAGGGTTGCTATTTAAACCATCAATAGCCTGAACTTCAATGGTAAACTTTGTATTTTGGGTTTGGGTTTAATTCTCAGGAACAGTGCTTTTAATTTCTCCTATAGAGTGACAAATGTTTTCATCACAATTGTAACGGGTTGGTGGATTCGCTGGACCACCGCAAGCGATGATAGTTAAGCCACGCCAGGGAACGGAGTCTAAGTAGCCTCCGGTATTCACCAGAGCCTGCCGCAAAGCGGGATGGACTTGCTGCGGCATGAGGCTACCAGGTCGCTACCCCGGCCTTAACTTGCTTGTGATGGCGGCCGGGGTCATGCGAGGAAAAGAATCGTAATCCAGAGACGTAGTCGGGGACAGGCAGGAGGTCAGGACGGGCAGCAGAGGTTCGTGGTCAGAGACGGGAAGACGGTCAGGACAGGTGGCAAACAGGCAAGGTCGGGAAACGTAGTGGAACGGACTGGTACAGGGGTAATCAATACGGAACTCCAACACTCTCAAGACTCACTAACGCCCACCAACAATCTGGCAGAGAGTGCAGGGAGCGTGTACCTTATATAGGACCAGCGGGCCGGCAATTGAGAAATTACCGGCGCGCTGGCCCTTTAAATACAGACCAGTCGTCGCGCGCGCGCCCTAAGCAGCGGGTGCGCACGCGGCGGCTGGGACAGGCAGGAGCAGGAAGCACAGGAGCGTGGACGGGGAAGTGAACACGTGCCGGGGGCTGGGCAGCAAGGGGCACCCGCGCCAGCCCCCGTGACAACAATCCTGGGACAAATTGGATGTATTGCAAAATCTCCTTATTTGGCCTGACATATTACAATTATAACAGCACTTGATAGGCCATTTCCTCCTTGACAAAGACGTACCTTTTCAGCAATACTGAGCAATGGAGCACTATAAACCAGTGGTGATCTACTCACAGGGCTCATTGTATCCTCATTATTAACTGGACATACATTAATCTTCTCCAGGCTGGGTTTTTGGGATGAGAGACTCTGCACTTCCTGTTCTTTGTTATGCAATTGACGCCTCACCTCAGCCAGTTGTCTCTCCAGTGACGCAATTAACATTTCCAGGTTACTAACTTTCATCTCTAAAGAACATACCTGAGTCTCACTTGAAATAATATTCAATCTACATTCTTTCAGTTTAGCCTCCAATTCCTGATTTCTGACAGAAAATTTATCTACTTATGACTGTAGATTATCCATTTCCCTACCTATGTTATTAGAAATTAGCACGACAGATTCACAAATCTTGTCTATATCTGTCTGGAAATTTCATTTCTGCTCAGACCAATTCCTTTCTTTCCCTTCAGCCAACTCCTTCATCTTAAAGGGGTTTTGCCATAATCTTTTTTCATATCTCCTGTATCCAGCTCTTCAGCTCTGTGTGCTCAGAAGGGGCGTGTGTGATTTGTTTGAATTGCATATCATGTGACCCAGCAGGATGACATCACCAGTCCTTTCCTCTCTGTAGTCAAAGAAAGGTCTGTTTATGTAAAGCATTGTGAGTAGCTGAGAGGTAAGTTTTTGCCTGTAGGCACAAGGGTCCTAGGTTCAAATCCCTGCAGGAACTAAACCTGTTTTTTTTATTTCTCTTTATCAATGAACAAACCTGATTGAGGTTCTTTTGAAAGTTTATTTGCACTGTTTGACTAATTACTAAGGAGTACAGAGGACGGTAGTAGAGTGACAGCACCTGGGGTTTGAACACTCAGTAGCTGCCTGAGAGTAGAAGTGACGTCTGAGCATGTCTGACCACGACTGAGGAGCTCTCAGACCTGGTCGTATCCCCTGGAGATGAGCTGTAAACAATGGATCACTAAAGGAGCAGCTAAAACAAAAATGGTGCAGAATTTTTAATAATAATGAATGGTGAAAATGTTTGTTATTTCATTTGCAAGCTTCCCACGTTAATTTTACTTCATGGCAAAACCCCTTTAAGCAACACTTCAATCTCATTGCTCAGTTTCTCCTTTTTCACTTTCTTACTAAGTATTTTATTGTCAATTCTACTATTATGAGTTTTACATTGAGCTATCAGGTTCTCAAATTGTCCATCCAAAGATCTATCTGCACTAGATTGGTAAACAGCAGAGGCATACTTCTTAACATACTTCTGCACAAGTTCCATGTTTAGAAAGAAACAGGAAATATACACAAAACACAAATGACAAAATAAACTCACCAATAACTGTACAGATCTCACACTAGACTGTAAATTCTTATCAAAGGCTTAAACTTTGTGCCACACTTCTCACACAGGGCTCTAATACATCAAAGTAAATTCTGTTGCATGGAGAAACAAGCAGGTCTTTCTTTAAGAAAGATAGAACTTTACCTCAACTGTGTACTATATACTACAACAATCTACACACAGCAGTAAACCATTAGTTACACATTCCATATTACGTCACAAAGACAATTAGGGCGACATTTCCCAACACGCCGACACCAGTCTTTTGGTCTATATTGCGCTAAAACTGCTTTTGACGACATATTTTGGATATAAATGAACTGTCGTACACCGAGACTAGGCACATTACATGCCGGGACCGACACATTGCAATGCGCCTAAAAATAATGCGCTGTGCTATTGAGGCGCAAAGCACATCATTACAAGTGTATATGTATTAGGCACATTTCACATTTTAAAAGTATGTGTTAGGCGCATTACAAGTGTGTTAGGCGCATTTCATATACTAATAATGATAAGCTATGTGCCGCGATTTGCGCTAATCGCGGCACAAAACATTTCAATGGTACAGTATGTAATGCCCCTATCGAGGCACATCGCGCACGGAGGCACATAGCTTATCAATACAAGTATATGAAATGCTCCTAACACATACTTGTAATGTGAGGAAAGGTAGAATAAAGACACTCGGCACTCACCATATGACGTTAAAATTTCTTCCTTTATTTCGGCAAAGTGTCCCGTGGAGGGGCAGACATAGGATGCGGTCGTACACAGGCAACAGCTGTTTTCGCGCTTGCTCGCGCTTCTTCTCGTGGCTGAGAAGAAGCGCGAGCAAGCGCGAAACAGCTGTTGCCTGTGTACGACCGCATCCTATGTCTGCCCCTCCACGGGACTTTTTTGCCGAAATAAAGGAAGAAATTTTAACGTCATATGGTGAGTGCCGAGTGTCTTTATTCTACCTTTCCACGTATATTGAAGGACTATTGCCGTTTACACTCAGAGCACCACACTAGACGTGATTGTGGATTGCATGAGAATACTGAACCATACTCTTGGCGGTATAGGCGGTGCCGGGGTTTTAACTCTTCCCTACACGTATATACTTGTAATGTGCCTAACATATACTTGTAAAATGTGAAATGAGCCTAACACATATACACTTGTAATGATGAGGCACCTTATGTTTACTATGCAAGGTATCAAATTGTGTATACTGGTAGCTATATACCTGGTAGCTATATACATGAGGTAGGCTCACCAATCACCCAGTCAGGAGATCTGCGGCTCCTTCCATACTAAACCATGTAGACACACTGGGTGGATACTTCTTAAAGTGCATAGAATTTATTGTAACAAGTAGTGGCAAACAGCTCACAAAACTTAAAACAGTAAGAGTTACTTGTGCTTAGTTGCTCGTAGCATGATGAACTGACAGTCCAAATATAAGGTAAGTAAAAGTCCGTACTGCGGTCGCATAGCACAGTGTTCTCCCTTCTTCCTTGGAGCGCGCAGAAGGAGCGTCCAATTGGATAGGCGGGCAGTCAGCGAAGGCGCACGACATTTCGAGAGGCTCCTCCTCTCTTTCTCAAGCGTGAACTGCTGTAACCAAGCCTGTAATTTATACACATACACTGATAATTAAACACGTTCATAAAAATGCTCTGAGACCCAACGCCTCATTCATTCCTGCTGGGGCCAACGTGTTTAGTCATATATCCAACGGGCTTCATGTCTTAAAAGACATGTTTCTATTGTTAACCCTTCACTCCCCTTCACCTCTTCTAGGATACACCACTTAAGATCAGTATCGTTGTGGTTAAATTCCAAAAAATGTTTTGAAACACTACCTTCCCCATATTTCTTTCTCTTCTCATGAGTGTCTTCACTAGCCAAGTTCTTGGTAGCTAGTCTAATGTTGGACTTATGTTCATTCAGACGAATTTTGACACTTCGGGAGGTCTGGCCAACGTAGCCCTTCCCGCAAGGACGTTTCAATAAATATATGACATTTTTTGTGTCACATGTATAGCCCTTCATAAAGATCTTCCCAATGGTTGGATGTAAAACATATGGGCCTTTAATTATCAAACTGCAATGTTGGCAGTTGAAACATGGGAACGTACCCTTTTTATGTGGATCAAGGAACAATTGTTTCTTTTGTGCTTGCGTTGTTATTTTGCTAGACATAATACAATTGCCGATGGTCTGTCCCTTCCTATAAATAAATTGTGGTTTATCTCTAAAAAGACTACCGTATTTCACATCAGATGCCAACACCTGCCAATGTTTTAGTTTGGCCTTCCTTATGATTGTACTATGTCTATCAAAAGTACTAATATACATCAATTTAGTCTCACTTTTCTTCTCCTTACGTTTACACAAGAGAGTTTTACGATCTTTCCCTCCTATCTCCTCAGCTATCTGTTCCATAGCAGTTCTATCATAGCCCCTGTTTGTAAATTTCTCAATCAACTTGTTACATTGTTTTCGATATAACTCGCCAGTGGAGCAGATTCTCCTTGCCCTAGTGAATTGTTCTATAGGTATACCCCTAAAGATTTTCGGGGCATGATAGCTATCCCTATGTAGAATATTGTTTCTTTCTGCAGGTTTAACAAAAAGATCGGTTGTAACTCCTGTACTAGTTTTTCGTATCTCAACATCGAGGTACTGTATGACATCTCCTCCTATGTGTGCGGTAAATTGAATTAAGGAATGTATACTATTAAGGAACCGGATAAAATCATGGAGTTCATCCTCCGTTCCATCCCACAGGATAAAGACGTCATCGACGTACCTATACCATACTCTTATATGCTTGTACCCACATGCTGTAAATATACGTTTTTTTCTCCATGGCTGCCATGAATAGATTAGCGTAACTTGGAGCTGCAGGAGACCCCATCGAGGTCCCCTGCAGCTGCAAGTACACGTCCTCACCAAACTTAAAGTAATTCTTCGTGAGGACCATTTCCAGTAGAGTCATCAGAAAGTTAATGAAAAGAGTAAATAAACTTGGATCCTCACTAAGGGCTTCTCTAGTGGCCTGCATGCCCTCCTCAAACGGAATATTGGTGAACAAAGATTTAATTTTCCAGTGTGAAAAATTTTTGCATCATTCAAATCAGTGATTATTTTTTTGAGGCGATTACTTTGGGCTATCACATGGGGCCCATATTTCATAGCCGGCCACCATCGAAAAGGGGTTTTCGATAGGGGAGCAGTCGTTAAATGAGCAATACCATTTAAAGTCAGGGGAGAGCAAAAAACCCTCTTCTTTCTTACAAAACAAACGGGGCTAGAAGCGGGAATTAAACATCCACAACATAAAATTTGGTTTAGGGGCAAACTTTCTTGGGGGCAACACACTTAGGTTATAAAAGCCACAGAAAAAAAACACACACCTTTTCCATGTGTCTTGTACCACAGCATGCCCCTTTAAACCTGCATCACCCACAAAAAAAAAAGTGCCAGAAAGGCAGTATGTTTTAAAAACCAAACATCTACTTAAAACTGGCTTTGAAAAACCCTGTCCAGGAACGCAGAAATGGCCCCAAACCTGCAAACCCCCAGTTTTAAAAAGTGCCAAAAAGGATCTTTCAACCACCTTTTTAGTTTAAACGGCCCATTGACTATCCCTGCCCCTGGGCCACAGCATACCCCAAACCTGCAAAACCCCCCAAATTTTTAAAATTTCCCGGGAAAAAGGGGTTTTTCAACCACCAATTTAGTTTTCACAAAAAATTAAACAAAACCTGTCCGGCAAGAAACAGCAGAGAAAAATGCAGGTTTTCTTTAAATTGCAAAAAACTTTAAAGAAAAATTTTTAAAAAAGGGCCCAAAAAACAAGACTTAATGACAGCTTTGAAACTACGCGATTATGGTGGAGAACATTCCATAGTAAGCGGGTATAATATTTGGAAGACTATTTTCATCTGCAGTACTGCAAAATTTTTTTTTGAAAAAGGCTTCCGGGTTTCGCCCCGGGTTTGGACAGGGCAGCCCTTACGGGCGGGCTTTGCCAGGGCGTACGACTTTGGGGAAATCCCCCCCTTTTTCTCAATCCCTCCCCCTTTGGGCCCACAGCATGCCCCCAGGGGCCGGGATTTAAACGGGTGGGTGCGGGAACCCCGGGCTGGCGTCCGTCATCAAATTAAAAAAGCAGGTTTAAAATCCCGTTTACCCAAAATTTGAAAACTGCCCGTCCCTAAGGGCAAAGTGCGGAAGCAGAAGGGGTTGGGGAACCCACCCCTTCCCATAACGCCCAATACCTGGTACGCTTGCCCCTCCATATTTGGGACCAATTGAGCTTAAATTTGGGAAAATCCTGGGGGTTAATGCTCCTGTTAAAAAACCCAGGTCCCCTTTTAAATTTTGGGAAATTCTTTTCTCATTTTACTCAACGTGCTGGGGGAAAATTTGGCTCTGTTTTTTGAATCCGGGTCCGGGGCTCCAAACTCCATGGCCCCTCGAAAAAACCAACATCTGGTCAAGTTTTTCCTGTACCCCCCTTGAAACAATTTTCGGGGGAATTTTTTTTTAACAGTTTTGTTTGTACTGCAATTTTTTAGTACTTTAATTTCTAAAAAACACTTTTTTAAAAAATCGGAGGGAAACCCCCACCATTTTCCTTTTTTTTCCCCTTTTTAAATTTGTATTAAAATGGGTGTTTAAAAAAAGGGGATTGATAGCTATGTTAAAGATTTTGAAAAAAAAAATCATTTTCCCAAAAAAGTGCCCCTTAAAACATGTCCTACCTTTTTCCTGTTTCGGACGCACCTTCACCCTTGACCACCTTAAACCATTGTGAAGAACAAATGTCTGTTTAGAAAAAAACATTTTTTAGAAAAAGGACCTGTAGTATAGCTGCATGTAAACAGCAAAATCCCCCAAAAAAATTAAAAGCATGACCCTTACCACTTGGACAATTTTTTAATAACAAATTTTTTCTGTTAGAAAAAATTTTTTTTAAATAATAGGACCTGAAAGTATGGGCTGAAATGGCACAGCAGAATGCCCCCAAAAATTCAAAACAACCCATGACCCACTTTTGAAATTGTGAAGAACAAATTCAAATTAAAAAAAAAAAATTTTTTGGGAAAAAAGAACCTTTAGTTTTGCTCCATTTCAAAGCACATCCCCAAAAAAATTTATAAAAATGACTTCCCCACTTTTTAAAAATTTTTAAAGGGGAGAAATCCACTTAGAAGCCACTTTTTCTTTTCCAAAAGGGACCATGTTTAAAGGGCTGTACCCTCACAAAACAGCCCCCAAAAAAAAAAAATTATAAATATTTTTTTCTCACCCATTTGTTAAAATGGTGAAGGAAAAATTGCCCATTTTTAAAGCCATTTTTTTCTTTCCAAAGGCCCATGTTTTATTCTTTTATCTCCCAGAAAACATGCCCCCCAAAAAAAATTATAACTAGGACTTCACAGCCACTTTTAAAAAATTTGTGAGGCAACATGCCCCCAAAACCTTTGACAATGTAAAAAATTCAAAAGATGAATGAGTAAATGGAATATGGTTTTGTCATGAAACCTTGCTGTTTTTTTAGCCCTCCTCCAGCAAAACCAGAAAAATTTGAACTGGGGGAAATTTGGGAAATAAAAATTGCAGTAAGAAAATTGGAAATCATTTTGTAAAAATAATTTTTTTTTTCAAGAGGACCATTTCTTTTTGGGAGGGGAAAATTAAAGGGTAACCACAACAATGGGTGACCTGGGGAAGGGGGGGCCCCCAACATCATCAGAAATCCATGCCTGATTCATCTTGATGAAAGCAAAGATCCACATTATCTGTGGAAACCCGGGTTTTCTTTTTGTCTGAAAAGACTCCTCCCTGTGCTAAAGGGCCCCGCTCAGAAAATGACGCGGGCTGTTTGGGCAGGACAACACCTCAAAGGCGGGGCCCGGGGCCAGCTCGGGCCTTTCGTCCTTTTTTGGTTTACCCAGAAGCCCTATTGGGCCCGGGAACACATAAAAAAAACGGGGTTTAAAGTTTCCCAGTTTAGGCCGTGCACCATGATCTTAAGCGGTCCTTTGGGGTTTGTATCTGGGGCCTGCATTGCAGCGTTGGGGGGTGGGTAAAAAAAGATTGCCAAGGTCCCCCTTTTAGGTTTCTCCCAAACCTTGCCTCGTTTCCGCCGTTTACGGCAACGGCACTCTACAGCTGCCCAAGTCGCGGGCCCGTTGTTCCCCCGTAAACTTTGGGAAAGGAACGTGAACAGCCCAAACCCAATGTCTCCATTTGACAATCAAAAGGGCCTCCATTTCCTTTTTTTTTCCCTCTCAATTTGGGTGGGTAAAGGAAATTCCATTTTGGTTTTTGTCCCGGGGGACCGGGAAGGGGGGCCACCCATAAACTGTTTTTTTAAATTTGTTGGCCTTAATGAGGATCATGTTGGAGGAAAAGTAGCATCCAAGCACTAAAGTCAGAGATGGGGGGCCTTGTTTTTCCCCAAACCCTCGGGTTTTAAAGGGGCACTAGCAAACTCATCTTCCTCATTTTCCTCAAATTCTGCCAACCTCTTTCCCAAAGGGCAGGGACTCATTGTCTAGGAAAACCTCCTCCCCTCCACCCCTCCCCCGCTTCCCCCGGGCCCAGCTTCAACACACCCCTGACTTCCCTCAGATAAATGCACCCTGAAAAGCTGAGGGCCCCCCTGCACTAGCTCGGGAACCCCTGAACCACTGACTAATGAAGACCAAAAAAATTGAGAAACTGTCGGGCCCTTTTGGATTTGGGCGGGGAGAAAAGGGTCCGGTTTTGCATCTTGTCCGTCTCCTCCTCCTCCGGGGGACGCTGATTTTTGAGTGTCCAAAGAACGTTCCCGAACAAGATCAACAATGGGCATGCGACAAGGGGATTGTCCGCATTGAAAACCCTTTTGGGGATTTTTTGGTGGGGAAATTTCCGCGTGTTGCCACGTCAAAAAATGAGACGGGGGGACGGGGGGGGCCCAGCTGACCGCGCAACGCAGCCAGCGGGGCAAGCCCGGTGCGAGCGGGGGAATTTCGAACTCAGACCCCGAGCCTTCTTCAGAGGCTCCAACCCATTTGCTCTTTTGAAATTTTCTGGACACAAGGGGTTTATGACAAGTCCGCAAGGGATGTGCTCCAGCCTCCGGGTCTTAAGGGGGGCCCGCAGATTTCGCCCGTTTTTCGGACACCACCCCTGCCCGGCAACAAAAGGGTTTTTGTCCCCAACCAGCGCTCGGTTTTCTTGCGGGAGAGCCGTCCACAGCTCCTGAAACCCGTGTGGGACGTTTTCCCCAAAGGGAGATTAAATTTTAACACGGCCCGGGGGCCCCGGGCACGTGATTTCCACCAGAGGAAACCCGGGGGGAAAAAGCCCGCACCACCCTGCGGTTTTTAAGAGCTGCGCCGACCTGAGAGCCACCCTCACCCCCCGAGACAACCACCCAGCCAACCCCTGACTGTCACAGAGAAAATAGCGGGCCCGGCCTTGGCCTTTCAAAACCATGTGGGCGGGGTGAGGGTGGACTTTTCCCGGCCCCCAGATGCAGACAACCCTTTAAATTTTAATGACCTTTGGGGGCCAGGGCAGGGACGGCTTTTCCCGGCAAAAGGGAAAGCCTGCCGGCATCTGGTATTGGGGGGAGGCGAGGGCCCTGAAGTGGTGGAACCCATCGTGTCCACCAACGGAAAGGCAACATTTCCCCCAAGGGGCCCAAAAACCCCGGCAATGCCGACATTCAGGCTTTTTTCTTTGGGGTGGTTTGGGTTTAAAATTGTTTCCTTTGGTCCCCAAAACCCGGAAACAGAACTGGCGCTAGACTGGCCGCTGTACGGGGGTGCAGTTCTCAAACTGGCGAAAAAGGGAAAAGGGGTAGGAAAGGGTCCCCTGGGGGCTGGGGTACTCGGGCGACGGGGAGGGGTGAAAACGGAGGCTTATCCCCGAACATGAAAAACCCGAAGACATGGGGACCCGAGGAACGCTTGGGGTGGCGGGGGAGGAAGGCGGAGACAGAGGGGGTGACAGTGGTTGGAGGCCGGGGTCATCTGGCCTTTTTTCCAAGTGTTCCCCCCATTTCAACCTCAATTCCTGCAGTGACTAGACATGTTGGGGGTGGTTAACCACTTTAAAGGGTTCCCTTTCCCCTACTTATGCGTTTACGGCAAAGGGGGGCCCTAGGGCCCTGCTGGGGAATCAGAGGCTTGCCCCAAAAAGGCCCAGGCTTGAAAAAGGTTTCCCGGACCTTTTTTACGGCGATAAGGGGAGGAGCTGGGTTTGCGCGACCATTGGGTGGCGGAATCATATCAGCGGGCTTTTTGCACCGCCCCCTCCCTTTTTTTGGCGGGAAACCCCAAAAAACACAACCCCATCGTCTTTCCCCCTCGTCCACTGATGAAACACTCGCAAGCAAATTTTGCCGGGAAAAGACCCGGAAAGGAAACCGCCATGTTCCCTCATCATCATCATCATAAACCCAGGTGACCTTTGGGCCCCCTACTTTCTGCAAACCAAAGCTGCGGGGTACAAGCAAGGGGCACTGCAAGGGGTTGCCGACCGCCCGGATTTTTTCCCAAAGACCCCCTTCCTTTACCTTTCCCCTGATTGGGATCAAAACGGGGTCAAGCAGACTAAATCAACCTCTTTATCTTTTTAAAATGCCTTCGACCCCCAACCCATTTTGTCATCAAAAAGGTCCCTTTAGACAAGGGGTTATCCACAAATGGGGGGGTAAAACGATTTTTCATTTGGGGTTCTTCATGTTTGGGGCGGATGCTGATGATGCTGAAGACGACATTTTTTGGCCGTAATGGGGAGGGGCAGGAGGTAAACTGCAAAATGCAGGGTTTTCCCTTAACCACTTAAGGGCCGATTGGCGACGTGTTCCCTTACTTTTAAAACACAGGCCCTTTACCCCGCGAAAGACAGGCCGACGGTCCTTTCAACTGACGATCCGTGGCAAGGGGTTTTTTGGTCGCCAACACTGGAAGGAGCACCCTTTTCTCGTACCTCTACCTCCATGTCAACCCCCTCCTTTTTTTCCCCTTTCCACCTGCATTTCGCTCCATTTTCAGTAATAAAAAAAATTTTTAGAAGGGAGGAAAAGTTTTGGAAAATCTCTTAATTTAAAAACGGCAAATTTAAGCTATTCTCCCAAAACCCTCAAAACAAAACAAAATTGCTGGATTCAAATTTAACGCAAGGGTAATCAACAAATCTGGGCTGGGCAAAAGTCAAAAAAAAACGAAACTGTTTTTGTTTTTGGGGATAAAAACACGGTATTTTTTGCACCTTCAATTCACCTGGGGACAAAAGAATTCTGTTTTAAGATTTACGTTAACTGCGGGCAATGAACAAAGCTGGGTGCGCAAAAGTCCAAAAAAAACTATCTGTTATGTTTTTGTATAATACACGGTATTTTTTTTCACCTTTCAATTTACCTGTGGTGGGCTATAGAATGCTTTTTTAAGATTTACGTGGATGCGCGTCAATGAACAAACTGGGGGCCAAAAGGGCCAAAAAACACGATCTGTTATGTTTTTCGAAAAATACACGTATTTTTTTGCACCTTTCAAATTTACCTGTGGTGACTATAAAATTGCTGTTTTAAAAATTTACGTGGATGCTGCTCAAAAAAAAAAAGCTGGGTGAGCCAAAAATCAAAAAACACTACTGTTTTTTGTTTTTTGTATAATACACGGTAAAATTTTTTTCACCTTTCAATTTACCTGGGGGTTTTCTATAGAAATTTCTGTTTTAAATTTCGGGATGCTGCGTCAATGAACAAAGCTGGTGCGCAAAAATCAAAAAACACGTATCTTTATTTTTCGTAAATACACTTTTTTTTTTTTGCCCCCTTTTAATTCACCTTTGGTGACTATGAAATTTCTTTTTTAAAAATTTTTCCCTTTTAAAGCTGCGTCAATGAAAAAAGCTGGGGCGCAAAAGTCAAAAAACACGTTCTGTTATGTTTTTTGTATAAAACACGTTTTGTTTTTCACCTTTCATTTCACCTGGGTGACTATAAGGATTGCTGTTTTAAAATTTACGTGGAAACTGCTTTAAAAGAAAAAAAGCTTTGGGGGCGCAAAAGTAAAAAAACACTATCTTTAGGGTTTTTGTATAAACACGTTTTTTTTTGAAACCTTCAATTCACCTATGGTGAAATATAGAAAATTTCTGTTTTAAGATTTTACGGGAAAGCCTGCTCAATGAACAAAGCTGGGGGCGCAAAAATCCCAAAAAAAATGTATCTTGGGGAAAGTTTTCTATGAATTTCACGTTTTTTTTGGGAACAAACAACCTTTGGGTGACTACAAAATTGGCTGGGGTTGAAATTTTAAAATGCAAGGTGGGTATATCAAAACAGGTGGGAAATTTGGGAAAATTAAAAAAAACACCTTCGAAATGTAAAATGGGAAAAAAAAAAGAGGAGTTTTGCACCTAACAAAGAGACCCCGCATTTAAATAAAAAATGTGTGTATCCAAAAATAAGTTCAGGCTGCCCAAAATCCCGAAATAATTTTAATAGGAAACTGGTTTAAAAATAAAAAAATTGCATGCAAAAGTCTACACTAAGTCTTGGGGAACTTTACCAGTGTTCTTTATAGATAAAGCCCGGGCTGTGTTTTGCCCCCCGGGGCCCCCCACCCCCCCCCCCCCGCTCCCCCTGACTTTACAGCGTTAGATGCTGCTTTAAAAATTTTCCCCAGCTAACTAAAAAAATCCCTTCCCAAAACCCTAATCTAACAAAATTGGGAAGGGGTCACAGCTTTAAAGTAGAGGTTCCCCTGGCAGAAATAGACTAAAATTTTTGCTGAAAACTGTTTGGCCCCCCAAAAAATTTTTAAAAAAAACGCACGGGCCAAAACCTATGAACGCTGAAGACACTAAGGCGAACAGGAAACCTTTCAAGTAATACGAGGTCTGTGATTTTTTCCCCAATCGCAAAACCTACACATTCCCCTTTATGAAAGTCGCACACACAAAAACACTCTGCTCTATTCCCGTAATCTTTATTTTTCTGGCCGCCAAAAATTTTCAGGAAGCGCCGAAAAGGCGCACTAATAGAAGATGACAATTTTAACCCTTTAAAAATCGCATGATCAAAAAATTTTGATCACCATAAAAACCTTTCCGAAATTTTAACCCTTTTTCGAAAAAATCGCTCAAAAAACTATCATTTTATCACTTCGATATAACGCAGGAATTGTCCCGTATCACTAAGTGAATGTGCATTCCTTTTAACTACCTTCTGTAAGAAGGAGTCTAAATATGTCACTAAGGGCTCCAATAGTGACCCTATGCCCGACACGATAGGACGTCTCGTGGGGTTGGCGAGGGACTTATGGACCTTGGGGTCTAAATATAACACAGGCGTCCTAGGGGTTTAAAACCCGGGGAAGCATATTCTTTAAACTTACAAGAAATTTTCCCCTTTTTTAATCCTTTGTCAAGGAAAACCCCCTCAAATTTCTTTGGCAAAATCATTTGTAGGATCTTTATCTAATTTCCTATTTTTACCCACCGTGTGAGATAGTTTTTGACATACCTTCCTTTAAGTATTTTTTTATTATCCAAATTATGGAAACCCCCCCTTTTCAGCTTTTTTTTTTATATAGACATTTTTTAATTTTTTTTTTTTTTTTTTTTTTTTTTTTTTTTTTTTTTTTTTTGTTTTTTTTTTTTGTTTTTTTCCCTTGTTTTTCAAGGGCCCCTCTTTCCCTTTTGGGGGGAAAGATGCTTTCCTATCTTTTTTTGACCTTATCCCACTGCTGTAAGACTTCCTCAACAACCAGTCTCTGGAAAACCTCCAGGGACGCATTGTTGAGTTCAGGATCAAATTGGCTTTTTTTAAACATTTTCTTAGGGATTTAAAAACTCAATTTAAACATTTCGGGCAGTAAATTTCAAAAAAAATGTTTTTGTCCAATAGCCTGCAGACTTATAGAAAACCACATTTAAAATCAAAAGGCCAATTTTCCTTAAAGGTGTAAAAAATTTAAACCCTTAAACATCCCCAGCCATCTGTGAAACTATTTTTTTTTTTAGAACCGTTGATGGCCAGTCCCCTTCCATTTTTTTTTGTCCTTACTTCTTTTTTTTTTTTTTTCCAGGGCCTTGCAATGGGCCCCCGCCGAGTTTTCTCCGGGAAACCATATCTGTGTTGCGACTTGTTTCTTCTAAAAAATCAGATGTTTTTGACTCCCCTTCGAGTAATAGATTCACTGCATTCGGGGGTTCCGTGGTTACCCCTCAAAATTCCGGACTGGCCCAAACCCCCCCGACTGACTCTGTTTTAAACCCGTTTTTTTTTTTTCCCTTTTTTATTAAAAAACGCTGTTTTGAACGATCTTTCTGCCCAGGTAAAAGACTTTTTTATAAAGGTAAACCTTATTATCCCCTTTTAAACTTTTTCCCAAATTAGCCGGGAAAAGCGGGTCTTCAATTTTAACCAAAATTTTTAACCAGGTCTTTTATCACTTTGTGTATTTTTTCCCCATTTTACTGTTTTTTTTAAATTCATTATCGATGTTAAAATTTTTGCTTTCCCCCTTTTCTATATTTATCTGTAAATGTTGAATGGTTTAAAAACCTAAGTTTTTCCAAAAGTATTTATTACAAAAGGGCCCTACCACTTTTCGCGGGACCCCAAAGTCATCCTTGCATGAGAATGGGGTTAAGAGGGGACTGGTCCGCGGGGGATTCGTTCATTCCTTTTCATTTTTCCCCTTTTAAATTGAAGCGTGTGGGGATTCCTACGGGTCTCCTTTTTTCTCAGGTGTTCTAATTTTTCCTTTGGAGGGAAGCTGTAAAATAAAGCTCTGGGAAAAATTTTAGAGAAACCCCCCAAAAAATTTTTTATTTCTTTTATTTTTTTTCCCCAAAAGGGGAAAATTTTTGAGAAAAACGTAAAATTTTTATTTTAAAATTTTAAAAAATACTACCCAAAAAGTCCCAAAATTTTAAAGCAAAAAATGTGGGTTTTAAAATTTCATAAATTTAAAATCTTTAAAATAAAAAAAAAAAAGCAGTGATTTAACCTCAAATAAAACAAAGAAAAAAAAGTTCATATTTAGTTTTGAAACAATAGGACTAAAGTTTTATTCCAAAAGGTTTTAAATTTTTCCCCCCCGAAAAAACCCCAAAAATTTTGGGCAAAAAACCATGATTTTTAATCAAAGCTTTTAGGCTCTTTGGGGATCTTTCCAACCCCGTCTTTTTACACTGGGTTTACCTTTTGGCCACCCCTGGGGAAAAAAAAATGAAAACAGCTTCTTTCTTGATGGGGTTTTGACAAACCACTTTATAAAGATTACATTCCAAGGGGTTTTTAATGGGTTCAGGTCTGGGGAATTTGGGGGGCCATGACAGGGTTTTTGATGGGTGGTCCTTTCATCCCCACATTTATTAACCTTTTTGGTTGGGATGGCGCTTTGGGCCCCCCCCTTAAAAAAAAAACAGTCCTCAGAGTTGGGGAACATTGCCTGAGCAGAAGGAAGCAAGTGTTTTTCAAGGATAACCTTGAATGCAGCTCGATTCATGCGGCCTCCACCAAGTTTAACCTGCCCAATCCAACCCTTGCTGAAGCATCCCCATATCATCACACATCCTCTCCCAAATTTCACAGTGGGTGCAAGGACAGGTCAGGACAGGTGGCAGAGGTTCGTGGTCAGGAGATGGAAGCAAAGGGTACGGTACACGGAAGATCAGGACAAGACTTCAGGGAATGCTTTCTCTATAGGCAAAGGCACTAAAGATCCGGCGAGGAGTGGACGGAAGCATCCAGGTAATATAGAGGCAGCACCCGGTAATTAGCAGGAGGCTGTAGACATACAGGAGCGCGGCCGGGTGAGTACTGGCACGCTGGGGAGCGAGTGCGCCCGTCACCCAACACCCGGGCAGCGGCAGCACTCACCCCAGAAGCGGGGGCATAGGCAGAGCCACGACGGCGCCCGCAGCCTGAGTTGCGGGCTGCGGCACCGTTCGCAACAGTACCCCCCCTTTAGCCCTCCCCTTCTTCCTGGCCTGGAGGAACTTCTGCACCAACTCACGGTCCAGGATGTTGTCCTCTGGCTCCCATGATCTTTCCTCGGGCCCAAAACCCTTCCAGTCGATAAGGAAATGCCGCTTTCACCTGATGGACTTCGTATCCAGCATTTCTTTCTCAGTGAAGATGTTGGTGGACTCCGCTTCGGAAGACGGAGGCGCAATCTTCCGGGAAAAGCAGTTCAAGACCACAGATTTCAATAAGGAGACATGGAAGGAGTTGGGAATATGCATGGTGGGTGGGAGCCGAAGTTTATAGGCAGCCAGGTTGATGCGCCAGAGTACTTCAAATGGTCCTACATAACGGGACCTAGTTTGTAACTGGGGACCTTGAGCCGGATATACCTGGCCGAAAGCCACACCTCGTCGCCAGGGGAAAAAACTGGGGGGGGGTCTTCTATTTTTGTCCGCTTGGACCTTCATGCGTGCGGACGCATGCTGCAGAGACTGGCGCGTCTGATTCCAAATGGACAGCATATTTCGAACCAAAGTATCTGCTGCCGGCACCTCAAACGGAGAAGACAATGGTAGCGGAGGGCGGGGATGTTGGCCATACACAATGAAAAACGGAGAGGTACCAGTGGATTCTGAATTTAGGGAGTTATAGGAAAACTCTGCCCAAGGAAGTAAGCTGGCCCAGTCATCCTGTCGAGCTGAGACAAAGTGCCGCCCAGGATCTAATTGATTCTCTCCACTTGTCCGTTCGTCTGAGGATGGTAGGCCGAGGAAAAATCAAGGTTCACCTGCAAACGAGAGCAGAGGGCCCACGAGAACCTTGACACGAATTGGACCCCCCGATCCGAGGCAATATGCTAGGGAAG
The DNA here is from genome assembly GCA_025379985.1 of Phyllomedusa bahiana. Lineage (NCBI taxonomy): Eukaryota > Metazoa > Chordata > Amphibia > Anura > Hylidae > Phyllomedusa > Phyllomedusa bahiana. The sequence goes on along the minus strand of JAODAL010005569.1, from coordinate 83,651 downwards.
TCCGTGTAGACGGAAGATATGGAGAAAAAACTGTCTGGCCAAATAGGGAGCAGATGGTAGACCTGGCAAAGGGATAAAGTGCGCCATCTTTGAAAAATGGTCCGCGACCACCCAGATGACCGTGTTGCCCGAGGAGGGAGGAAGATCAGTGACGAAATCCATCGCCACATGAGACCAAGGGGTCCTGGGGATGGGCAGAGATTGGAGTAAACCCGTGGGTTTGTGGCGAGGGGGTCTTGTTACGGGCACAAGTAACGCAGGACTTCACGAATTTCCTGCTGTCCCTCGCAAGCCCCGGCCACCAGTAAAAACGGGAGATTAGGAGGAACAATTGGCGTGCTCCTGGGTGACCGGCCACTAGAGACCAGTGTCCCCATTTCAAAATTCTCCTGCGGAGCGCAGGACGGACGTTAGTCTTCCCTGGAGGCACCTTTCGAAGATCCACCGGAGCCGCAGAGATCAAGCGTTCAGGGGCAATTATATGCTGGGGCACGCCCTCCTCCCCCAACCCATCGGAGACACGGGAGAGCGCATCAGCCCTGACGTTCTTCTCTACCGGTCGAAAATGTATCTGGAAGTCGAAGAGCGAGAGGAAGAGGGACCACCTGGCTTGACGTGGATTGAGACGTTGGCCCGATTGGAGGTACTGAAAATTTTTATGGTCGGAGTAAATGGTGATGGGATACCGAGCTCCCTCCAGGAGATAATGCCATTCCTCTAAGGCCAGCTTGATAGCCAGCAACTCCCGCTCCCCGATGGTGTAATTCTCCGCTGGGGAGAAGGTCTTGGAGAAGAAGGCACAGGTGACCATCTTGCCCTAAGGTCCTTTCTGCGTGAGAATTGCGCCTGCTCCGACCGAGGAGGCATCCACCTCCAGAAGGAATGGCTTCTCGGTATCAGGTCCGGTCAGGACGGGCGCGGAGGCGAATGCTGCCTTTAGCTGAACAAATGCCTTTTCGGTCTCTGGCAGCCACTGCCTAGGGTTGGTGTTCTTCATAGTAAGTGCTACTATAGGCGCCACCACTGTAGAGTACTGCAGAATAAACTGTCGATAGTAATTAGAGAAGCCCAGGAAGCACTGTATGGCCCGTAGGCCCACCGGCCTAGGCCACTGCAAAATGGCCAATAGCTTGGCAGTATCCATCTGTAACCCTCGGTCCGAGATGATGTAACCAAGGAACGGGAGGCTGGTCTGGTGGAAAAGACATTTCTCTAATTTGGCATAGAGGTGGTTGGCACGTAGTCGCTCCAACACCAGGCGGACATGGGAGCGATGAGTCTCCAAATTAGCAGAAAATATCAAAATGTCGTCCAGGTAGACCACGACACAAGTATAGAGGAGATCCCGGAATATATCATTTACGAATTCTTGGAAGACTGCTGGGGCATTGCACAGACCGAAGGGCATGACGAGGTATTCAAAGTGACCATCCCATGTGTTAAAAGCAGTCTTCCACTCATCCCCCTCTCTGATGCGGATAAGGTTGTAGGCCCCTCGCAGGTCCAATTTGGAGAAAATCTTTGCTCCACAAAGCCAGTCAAACAGTTCTGTGATCAACGGCAAGGGATAACGGTTCTTCACAGTGATTTTATTAAAAAAAAAAAAACAAAAAAAAAAAACACCGTTTGCTTTCAAGTGCTGTCCTCTCAATTTTTGGGATTTTTGCAGACATCGTTCAGTCTGAGGGACGTGCACTATTCTATAGTTATAACATCCAGTGCTGTTTCTACCTTCTATTTTTGTAGTGATTTTATTAAGTCCCCGATAATCGATACAAGGCCGCAGGGAGCAATCTTTCTTCTGCACAAAGAAAAATCCTGCCCCCGCCGGAGAGGAGGACTTGCGTATGACGCCTTTCTGGAGGTTTTCACGAATATAGGTTGACATGGCTTGGGTTTCCGGCACCGACAAAGGGTAGACCCTGCCCCTGGGAGGACTGGTTACCGGCAGTAAGTCAATCGGGCAGTTGTAGGGGCGATGAGGCGAAAGGGTCTCGGCCTGCCTCTCAGAGAAGACATCCGCATAATCCTGGTATTTCGTGGGCAGACCTGGCAGAGGCCTGGACGGTTGGGAAGAAACGGAGCGCACCAGGCGTGGTACCACCAGGCAAAGATTCCGGCAGTCAGGACCCCAGCTCACGACCTCGCCTGTCTTCCAATTGAGCGTAAGGGCATGGCGCTGCAGCCTCGGAAGCCCCAACAGGATCGCTGAGGAAGATCGAGACAGCACGTAGAAGGAGATATTCTCCTTGTGCAAGACACCCACGTGGAGGGTCACCGGCTTGGTCCTGTACCAAATGGTGTCTTCAAGGAGCTCCCCTGTGACCGAGGATATCACCAACGGCTTCTCCAGACTAACCACTGGAAGCTGAAACCGGGATACCAGGGCAGCATGGATGAAATTCCCAGCGGAGCCGGAGTCCAGGAAAGCAAGAGCCAGGAATGCAAGTCCCGATCTCCACAGGCATAGTAAGGTGCGGAGTGGATGAGTTCTCACCTAGGGATGCCTCCCCAACATGGCCTAGGTGTGGGCGTTTCCCGGATGTTGGGGGCGAAGCGGACAGCTCCTCCGAAAATTATCCGGGCTGGCGCAGTACAAGCACAGTTTTTCAGCACGCTGTTTGGACAACTCCTGTTCAGAAATGTGAGCCTGATCCACCTGCATGGGCTCTTCCCCAGACCATATGGGAAGCGGCAGTGGAGGCCTCTGGAACACCGGGGCCAGGCGTGGCAGACGGCGGTGTCGCACCAGGTCGCAATCTTGGCGAAGCTCCTCTTGCCTCTCAGTGAAGCGTATGTCTATGCGAGTGGCCAGGTGGATTAATTCACTTAAGTAAGACGGCAGATATCTTGCTGCAAGGGCCTTTCTTAAAGGTGGCTCACAGGGCGGCGTTATTCCAGGATAACTCTGATGCCAGGGTGCGCAACTGTACCGCATAGTCACCGACCGAGGATTCGCCCTGGCACAGCTTCAAAAGTGCTGTCTCCACAGAAGATGCCTGCGCTGGCTCCTCGAAGACACTGAGGAATTCTGTGAGGAAGGCCTGCAGGTTCGCAGTCACCACATCGCTTCTGTCCCATAGGGGTGTAGCCCAGGCCAGGGCCTTCCTGGACAACAGGCTGACCACAAACGCCACCTTGGAGCATTCAGACAGGAATTGGTCCCCCATTAGCTCTGAGGAATCCCCTGCAGAGCTTGGGATCGCCGTCAAACTTGGCGGGTAGTGACAAACGGAGCTCAGGTCCCAACGGGGTCAGTGGCATCGCCGTAGCGGGAGTGGCCACGGGAGGAGGTGCTGCTGGGCGGTGATGAGCTGCTGCATCGTGATGGTCAGTTGATCCAACTGTTGCGCCTGCTGGGTCAGTTGCTGAGACTGCTGGGCAACCACACGAGAGAGGTCCGCCACACTGGGCAATGGTATCTTGGCGGGATCCATGGCTGGATCTTACAGTCACGGTTCCGGTCGCAGAAGTGTATCCACTGGACCACCGCAAGCGATGGTGTAAACCACGCCAGGGAGCGGAGTTTAAGTAGGTCCCGGTATTCACTAGAGGCTGCCGCAAAGCGGGATGGACTTGCTGCGGCGGGAGTCTACCAGGTCACTACCCCTGATGTGACTTGCTTGCGGTGGCAGCCGAGGTATAACATGGTACAGAATCGTAAGGCAAACTCGTAGTCGGGGACAGGCGGTAAGGTCAGGACAGGCGGCAGAGGTTTGTGGTCAGGAGACGGAAGCAAACGGTACGGTACACGGAAGATCAGGACAAGACTTCAGGGAACGCTTTCTCTATAGGCAAAGGCACTAAAGATCCGGCGGGGAGTGGACGGAAGCGTCCAGGTAATATAGAGGCAGCGCCCGGTAATTAGCCAGGAGGCTTTAGACATACAGGAGCGCGGCCGGGTGAGTACTGGCGCGCGCTGGGGAGCGAGTGCGCCCGTCACCAGACACCCGGGCAGCAGCGGCACTCGCCCCAGAAGCGGGGGCATAGGGAGAGGCGCAACGGCGTCCGGAGCCTGAGTTGTGGGCTGCGGCACCGTTTGCAACAACCTCATTGTTAGAGATCAGCAAGTTTTGCCAAAAGTACTTAAAAATCAAACAGTTGGACATGGGTATTCTGAAGTTAATATATGGTCTCATTTAGTTCTTTAAAAAAATTAAGAAATGTTATGTTCATCCTGAAATTTCAACCAAAAGCCAGATATCTCTTATTTTTTGTGAGCATTGCATTTTGTTCTGATTGATTTTGCTGTTTATGTTTTAGGTGTTGGAGCATCCACTGACTGTGAAAGTTTTGTCTTCTGTGGACCAAGTGCAGCTTCAGAACTTGAAACCAAAGCTGTGGTCAAACTTTTTGAGCAGGTCAAATCCAATTTGCTTATGTACCTTACAGTTCACAACTATGGACAACTTATTCTTCTTCCTTATGGATATATACAGAATCAATCTGTGAATCATGATGAAATGGTTAGTATCCTTAAAACATATTCATACTATAAAAGTTTACATACAAAATTATTTACACCCATTGCTAAGGTAAGAGGTAGACAGAGTAGGTCACTGCACAGAGCAACAATAAGAAAGGAGAAGTAGGTGCAATTTATGTGAAAATATACAATATATATACACATAGTGTATATACTATATTACACTGTATACATTTCTTTCTTGATCACCTGGGCATCAGATGCTTTGAAAAAGAGAGGGGCACTACAGACAGCCCCGCTAGCTCCATCCATCTCAAGAAACAGTCCTTTACACTTCAGGTTTATTAATAGGCGCTGTCCACATCTTAAGAGAAACTAATTGGCAGCTTCTGAAGAAAAACCTATACTCCAAATCCTCTATTTCAGCATTGCATCTCTCTGGTCTCTCAGTGAGTTGTAAGGGTTTTATCTTAAATGCAATTACCTAAATTATTTTCTGTATTAGCTACCATGCTGATAGGCAAAGCCTGAACAGGGTGAATTCTGAAACTTCAACATCAGGCACCAAGAGAGTCTGTTCCACTGCTATTTATATTAGATACTGTACGGTAATGTGAGGTAGAGGAAATAAACTGTCATATTGCAGTGAAGGAGTTGAGCTGTTAGTCTGGGTTCCATTTGCGGCAGAAGATTCAGTCGCAACCTCAGTCACAGAGGCAGAACTGGATCTGTTAAAGAGAACCTGTCACATAGATTATGCCCCCCTTGCTGAGGACAGCACAAGCTAGTGTCAGACATGCTGTTTCCAGCACTGTGTCCCTTATTCTGTAAGATGCTGCAGTTTTAGAGTATTTATTGCTCAAATCTGGCAGTTTTCAGCCAGAAAGGAGTCATGAAAAGAGTCAGTTTTTTTCAAACCCCGCCCATTGGAGGCTAGCCCCGCCCACCTCAACTGATAAACCTATTACTTTGAATAGGTAGAAATGTCAATAACTGTCAGTGGGTGGGGCTAGTCTTTGGTGGGCAGGGCTAACACCTGCTCATGAATAAGATTTGAGCATTAAATGCTCTAAAACTACAGCATCTTACAGAATAAGAGACACAGCGCTGGAAACAGCATATCTGACACTAGCTTGTGCTGTCCTCAGCACGGGGAGCATAATCTATGTGACAGGTTCCCTTTAAATGACGGACACCAACAGAGTATGATAGCCCTCACTGACTACAATGGGTTCCATCTCTTTAATGGAAAAACAGCACTGTGTGCTGCACTATTTTTTCTATCATATTTGATGGGATCTGCACTGCAGACTTGAAATGGAACCTCCAACACATATGAAAACCTAGCCCCTTAGGATGTAAATAATGACAAGCTTGATAACTTTTTCCAAAAACAATAAACAGAATTGTTAATAGAGGCTATAGTACATGCTGTAACTCAAGATGAGGACAAGAAAAGAAAAGAAAATACTATTTAACTCTACATAAAAACTGTAATTGGTAAAAGGCATGTGTGGTTCCCATCCCAAAAAAGGGTTCTAAGTCTTTACCATGAGAACACTGAATCTGTAGAGTAGCCTGCCTGGGGAGCTGGTGCCAGCAAGAACAGTTGAAGGCTTCGAGAAAGGCTTAGATAACTATTTAAAACAATATTTAATTCCTGATCCAGAACTTGCTATCAAACTAGATCTAGATGTTTTGTACAGCTGTATAAGTATGATCAGTTACTATGATGAAATATCTGTCACAGCTGTTATCAAGACTAAAGTATCTCACAGCTGTGTTTGTGCATTGTCCAAATTATGAATTAACTCAAGATTGTATGTACATACATCGTCGAAAGAACAAGTGACATTTTCAAAATGTCGGTTCATCCATTCTCCTTTATTAAAAGTTTGGCATGAGTTTTTATAAACTTTCAGTGGTAGGAGTATTGTAATACAAAACAGATAGTATATCTTTATTGGACAATACAATATAATCATCATTTAAGCAACACCTTGGCATTTGTAGTCATCGCCTTAATAATCATTAATAATCATTTTTTATTGGTCAGCTCATTAGTCATACAAACACACCTCTAAAAAGTCTTAAGCTCTGGTTAGTATGTGTTAGCATGCATGACATAATCATTTTGAGATATCTAAAGGTCAGTGTTTCTACTGCGCATGACAAAATAGCACAGCTTGTGGTTTTATCTCTTACCAACTTCTTCTAAAAATCTAACACTTGGCATTAGAATATGTCCTTCACAAGCTCATAACAAAGTAAAAATGTTGGTACATAAAAGGAGACAACATCTTAGTTTCTACAACAACAGCCAAGGGCACAGAAGAAATAGATGCAGCTTCATGAACAAATAATGTTAGGGTCCATATACACAGCACAGCAGTACGGTTTATCCGACCGGTATTTGCACTGTTTTCGTGCCATGCACACGGCCGCAGGGGGATGGCTTTTTTCCACGATTAGCGGAGAAAAGCCCTCCCGCTTCACATGGACATATTCATCTTCCGTCCGAAAACCGGTCGGAAGAATGAACATGTTCTAAGTTTTTCGGACCGCCGGTGGTCTGAAAAAGCGCCGGGCGGAAAACCTGTGCAGTGGTGACTGCTGCGTGGTTTTTTCCATAGAGGTCAGTTTTAAAACTTTTCACCCAGTTTGCAGACGGTTTTCAAAACTGAAAACAGTCTGAAAAACCAGGTGAAAACCCATGCCGTGGGAACAAGTCCTTAATTGGAGAAAAACTGCAAACTTTAACCCTTAAAGAACTATAGAGTTTATGACAGAATTAATATCCATATCATTCCCCCCTTAAAAGTTTTAATTTTTAAATGAGTACCTGAATATGAGACATACCTAGGTGAAACTAAGGGTTCTATCCCATGGGCTACTCCCTATGAGGGAAACTGGTCTTCATCCCAACTGATGCAAGCCAATACGGCCGGTAACACACTGCTGCAGCTCCCATCCCCCTTCTGGGTCTCATCTCTATTTTGGGGTCTCTACATTGTGTTAGACTCTTCCTCTGACTCTGGGTGAACTAACCGCCCAGAGATATCATCCTCTCCATCGAGAGGCATCATCTGTAGCACCATGCCTGATCCTTCCCATTCCTTCTGACAGGTGAAAAGAAGGGGAAAACTAAACATAGTGGCAACGTCATACAGTGGTGAGGGTAGAAACAGCATTAGGAAACCACAGGGTGTTCCAGTGAGACAGTGGTCACTTGGCAGCAGCATGAGTAGGCCACAGAGTGGCACAATGACAAATTCTGTAGGTGGCAGCAACATCAGGAGCCCACAAAGTGGCACAATGACACAGTGTGGAGATGACGTCATCAACAGCAGCAGCATGAGGTCAGAGAGTGGCACAATGACAAATTCTGGAGGTGGAAAAAACAGGAGTAGGCCACAGAGTGGCACAATGACAGTGTGGAGGTGACGGCAGCAGCAACAGCATGAGGTCAGAGAGTGGCACAATGACAAATTCTGGAGGTGGCACCAACAGGAGTAGGCCACAGAGTGGCACAATGACAGAGTGTGGAGGTGACGGCAGAAGCAACAGCATGAGGTCATAGAGTGGCATCATGACAAACTCTGGAGGTGGCACCAACAGGAGTACGCCACAGAGTGGCACAATGACAGAGTACGCAGGTGACAGCAGCAGCAACAGCATGAGGTCAGAGAGTGGCACAATGACACAGTGTGGAGGTGACGGCAGCAGCATCAGCAGCATGAGGTCACAGAGGGCACAATGACACAGTGTGGAGGTGACGGCAGCAGCAGCAGCATGAGGTCATAGAGTGGCACAATGACACAGTGTGGAGGTGACAGCAGCAGCATCAGCAGCAGCAGCATGAGGTCATAGAGTGGCACAATGACACAGTGTGGAGGTGACGGCAGCAACAGCAGCAGCAGCATGAGGTCAGAGAGTGGCACAAAGACAGAGTGTGGAGGTGGGTGGCAATACCAGCCCCTGGTAAAAGTTGGTGGTGGGCAGATGGAGAAACTGGCAGCAGATATGTGGCTTCAGGCGGGTGGCGGCATCAAAATTAGTGGCTGAGGCAGGTAGTTTGAATCCAGTCTCATTTCTCAAAGTTTTGGTGAGGCGTCATGGCTGATGTAATCTGACGCCTAAGGCATTGGTGTGTGGAAATACTGGCCGATCCATGCCTGATTCAACTTGACAAAGGTCAGTCATTCCACATTTCCGGTGGACAAGTGGGTTCTTCTTGGGGTAACGATGGCCACCGCCGCACTGAACACCCGCTCTGATGCCACACTACTGGCCGGGAAGGACAGCTTCTCCACTACAAACTCAGCAAATTGCACCCAAACATCCAGTTTGGCTGCCCAGTAGTTCCAGCGGATCTTCTAACTGGAGTGGGAGTGTGCTTTTCCAAGTTTGGCCCCCACCTGTTGGTTCAGGGTCTGCTCAAGGTCCTGCTGCTGCTGGTGAGTGCCCTCCTCACTAGGCGGGTGAAGGAAGCTGCTCATCAGCGACTCCAGACTTAGGTTGCTGCTGATAGGCTGGTACTGCTCCTACCCCCCCACCTTCCCCCGGTCAGACCTGTCAGAGGATGGATCATGCTGCACATAGGGGGCGGCCAACTGACTACGTATAATTTCTCAATAGTATTTGAGTTTGTCCTCCCTCTCAGAAGCTGGAAAAAAGGCTCCCGTTTTGGACCGGGAGCGAGGGTCCAAGAGGGTGGAGAGCCAGAAGTCAACCCTCTGTCGGATGGTGACTATTCGGCTGTCACTAGTCAGACAAATCAGCATGCTGCGGGCCATGTGCGCAAGTGACTCTGAGGGACCCCCTTTGCCTCTATTCCACTGTATACTGCCACGGTGCTTGGGGGTCATCTGCCTGGGTCTTCCTCATCTCCTTTCTACCCCCTCCAGCTGCTCCTGCTCCTCCTCCCTGTCCCCTGGGTAGAAAAACCATTTTTTTTCACCCAGACAATGCTTGTGCTCCAATGTCCTCCTCCTCTCCCCCAAAGTTCAGTCCCCACCAGACTCATGTGGCCGTGAGATGTAGTCGCCACATCTCCAGTCCCCTGCCCAGACAGATTTTCAAGCATCTGTTCCAGGACATGAAGCAGTGGAATGACGTTATTCATCCCGTAGTCCTGGCGACTGACAAATAACGTGGCCTCCTCAAACGGCCTCAGCAAACGGCAGGTGTCACACATGAGCTGCCACTGGCTGACATCAAAGTTACACAGGGGAGTGCTAATGTCCGCTTTGATCATCAAAAAATCGTTAATGGCCTTTCTCTGTTCATACAGTCGGTCCAACATGTGCAGGCTGGAATTTAAAGGGGTGGAAATATTGCAGCGTGTGTTGGGGGAGGCTGTTCTGCCGCTGCAATTCGAGGAGGGTGTGTCTGGCTTTGAAGGAATGGATGAAGTGCATGCACAGTTTCCTGGCCATTTTCAGAATCTTCTGAAGATCGGTGGAAGACTTCTGGAACCTTTTCACAACCACATTGAACACGTGCGCCATGCAGGGCGCATGGACCAAACCCTCCTCAGTGCACGCGGTCACCATGTTCCTCCCATTGTCCGTCACCATGGTTCCGATTTGCAGTTGGCACGGAGGAAAAACCACAAAATCGATTTCTTGCTGCATCGCGGAGCAGTTCCTCTCCTGTGTGACTTCGTTCGCCAAGGCAAGCCAGGTGTAGAACTGCGTGACCCAGCTGTGCCCTAACAAGTGGTATGATGGAGAGCACTTGTGGAGGTGAGATGGGTGGTGGTGGTGGAAGATGCGGCGGACAAATTTGGTGCTGGAGCAGCAAGTTTGACAACGTGGAGGCGAAAGCGGCGTCCCTGTCCAAGTTGTTGGTGTGGCTGGGCAGGAAGCACATTTTACCTAGTGGGCGTACTGTCCCGACCTTAGTTACAGTTTCCCCACGTCCGTGCTTGCCGTGGGACCTTGGAAGGAAACCGATAAGCTAAAGGACTGGCCACCTTCTGTTCTACATATTTTTGAAGGGCTGGTACTGCCTTTTTGGAAAAGAAATTACGGCTTGGAACTCTCCACCTCGGCTCGGCACAAGCCATTAGTTCTCTGAACAGTGCAGAGTCCACCAGTTGGAAAGGGAGGGACGTTTGGCTCCCGACCTCGCACTGCTGCTACCCTGCTGACTCACGGCCACACTACCCACGTGGTGGCTGTGACGCCTGCCTGACGAGCAAGCAGTGCCCTCTTCTCCTCGATGATGAGAAGCCATTGCTTCACCGGCTCCCAAGGTGGTGGTCGGGCTACATCCATCATCGATTCGTCTGTTGTATCTTTCAACTGCTGTCCTCTTCAACGGTCTTGTCGTATGAGCATGAGGTGACAACCTTCAACATGACCTCCCCATGCCACTCTCCACATCCATAACTTTGCCTGCCTAGTGCAAAGATGCAGGGATGTCGGCCCCCTTCTTCGCTGCCAAGTAGCTGTGACTGTTCCTCAAAATTGTTTCGTACTCGTATATAGTTGGCGCTGAAACCAGACCACATAGTACAATCTCTGGTGATGAGAAACCGGCACGGGTGAACAGAGGCGGGTTGGAGGACAGGTGAGGGCCGCTGAACACTCTCACGGAGGGTCATGCCAACTAAGGGTTATGCCTGACGTTCCCACCAACTCTCGCTGGGTTTGTCAGATGTCATCTGGGAGGACAGTGGATGACAAGTCAAGCAATACAAGAAACCTTGGGTTTAATGGTCAAACACACGGCACACGATAGATGACAGCGGCAGTTCTGCCTACCGAGTGACACCCTGCTGCGAAGTCCCACTTACTGTGATGCGACCTGTTTTGCCTGATCCAGCATGTTTGTTGCCACTGCCCATCTTGCATGTGAAGAGCCTGCCACCTCTCTCGTTCTGACATAGTGTTTTGTTAAAAATGTACAGACTCTGTTTATGCTAGTTATTGTATAATGATAAATACACACCCTGTATTTGACTCCAAATGAGCCCACTAACAGGCTTGGGTAACCACTGGATATAAATTGTGCTCTAGAAATCACCAGTAAATAATTAACTAGTATGTGGCGTGTAAAAACGCCGTGCATTTTACTGAACATGCAAACACAAACAGGTTTAAATATATAAATTATGCTACGGAAATCACCAGGAAAAATTTACTTGTCTTGGCGTTAAAAAACACCATTTATTTTATAAAATTAAAAGCACAAACACGCTTAATTACCTCTTGTAATAACCAGGGAAAAAATTAAACTGGTTATGTGGCGTGTAAAAAAACGCCTTTGTATTTTAATGAATATGGAAAGCACAAACTGGTTAATAACCCTTGGATATAAATTGTGCTTACAGAAATCACCAGGAAAAAAAATTAACTCGTTTGTGGTGTGTTTAAAAACGTGTGTAATTTTACTGAATAAGAACAGACAGAAAACAGGCTTAAATAAACCTTGGATATTAAATTCAGGCTATAGAAATCACCTGGATACATTTACTCATCTTGGGCGGTTAAAAAACACAGTTTATTTTAATGAATATAAAGCACAAACTGCTTTAAATTATCCCTTGATTATAAAATTGCGCTCTAGAAATCAACGAGGAGATAAAAAAAATTAAACTGGTTATGTGGCGTGTAAAACGCTGTTGTATTTTACTGTATATGAAAATGCAAAAACAGGCTTAAATAAACCTTGGATATAAATGTCGCTACAGAACATGCCCTGATGGCATTAAAATGTTTATGGGGCTGAAATTAGACCCACATGGACTTGAATTACAATGCCCCACCAAACTGAATCAAAATGATAACGGGGCAAAAGAGGAGCAGCAAGTCTCTGATTTAAAAGCAGTGAAACCCCCCCAAATTCGCTGTTAAAAAACAAATTTCCTTTGTGTGAGGTGGAGATCTCCTGCAGCACTGCAGCACGGGCAGATAGAGAGAGTGTGAGGGACGCGAGCATGGCGTCCAGACTTATATAGTAGCGGTGAAGTCCACAGAATCCGCCGGTTCTCTGATTGGCTTCATCTTGCACATGTCAATAGGGTGTTCTTTCATTCCCTCCCAGAGCTTTCCCCATGTGAGCCATGTGATTGCGGCCATCTTTAGCAATTGAAAAACAGCTTATTCCTGCGAATTACACCAAACTTTCTATTTCGTGCAGAACCAACAAGTTTTCCCTGAAATTCTAAACGAAGTCCACTTCGTTAGAATCAATTTGCCCATCTCTAATTATGATCCCAATGGCTACAAATAGATTGGTAATGATAGCTCTCCATCTCCCAAACATCCCTTGCATCCATTTAGAAAAAAATAGAAAAGATAATTTATTTCTGCATTTTAGGCTAATTCATCAGTGAGAGAAGTAATTTTCTATAAAGCCACACTGTTCTGATCATGATGTGTGAGGATTGTAGCATCTGCTCCTTCTTGTTCTAGTTTACTTAACAAATCTTCATCCCTGTCAAATTTGATCAACCAATTGTAAAATTCTCTACCCATTCCCAAATCAATGGTTTGCAAATCATTGAGAGTGCGATATTATAAAGAGCCATGCTGGACCGAATGAGATCCCACATGAATGTATGCATTCATGGAATGCTATGAAATGTTTCCTGAATAAGGAGTCTTTTATAAGAAGACGACTAAAGAAAATCTAAAGGAATTGTTGTGCAGATTTTTTTTAATTTGTATTAAATTGATGTAAATTGTTAAAGAAAAATATTATGAGATTAACCCCTCACCGCCAGAGCCAGTTTTGGCCTCTTTGATTTTAGCCCCATTTTTTTTAAATCTGGCATCTGTCACTTTATCTTCAATACATTTAAGGTGCTGTCTATATTTTATATCTCTTTTTATATTAGTACTGAACTTTATTCAGTCATGCACCGGGTTTTCTCTTTCTTAATGTAATACAATTGGCTGGCAACAAACAGACTGGAAACCAAATTTGCATTTAAAAATCTTGTCTGACTTTCAGGCCTGAAGAAGAAAGTGATTTCCGAAACGTCTGCTAGCTGTGTGCAAACATTGGAGTGTTTGGCTCCACATTAGTCAGCTCAGAAGAGATTGCCATACCACTGACAAACGTGAAAATGTTGAAAATCTCGTGAATTTGTTAAAACCACGAAACTACTAAGCTAAGTAATGACTGATATGTATGTAAAGCGATGATTTGGAAATATATAAGGGCATTGCAGCCCTTCATTGATGTTCCGTATGCTAGTTAAAAAAGCAAGCCAGATTTTAAATCAAGATTGGTTTTCAGTCTGTTTGTTGCCACGCCATCTGTCACTTTTATGTAGGAATAACTTTTTGACACTTTAACCTATCCATGTGATTCATGAGAATGTTTTCTCGTGACACATTGTGCTTTAAGGATAGTAGAAATTTTGGTCCAAAAGTCCTTGTTTATTTGTGAAAAATATCAAGGTATGTGAAAAATTTACTATTTCAATTTCAAAAATTTCCCTATGTAAGACAGATAGTTATTCCACTCAAAATAGTTTATAAACTAGCACTCTTCATATGATACTTAAGTTGGCATTCATTTTTTTAATGTTTTTTTTTTTGTTTAACAACCATTTAGGGGGCTTAGAAATTTAGTGTATTTTTAAAATTTTAAGAAAAATTTGCAATATCTTTTTTTTTAGGGACCAGTACAGTTTCTAACGGTTTTGATTGGCCTGTATGTTCAGATACCCCATAATAAATTTAGCTTCATCTAAGAAACTACACCCGTTAAAGTAGACAAAAAAACAGCGTTGATGAAATTTTTATAAAAACATTTAGTGTTTCACAGGAATTTAAAAGCAAAGTGGAGGTGAGAAGCATTTCAAAATTTACCTTTTTTGCGATTTTCAATTTTTATCTATTTATTCCACAAGAAACACGGTAGATGTGTGATCAGCGAAATTGCAATTCATTTTGATTCCCCAGATTCTGCCGTTTTCAGAGATTATCCCATATGTGTCCCTAGTGAGCGATATTTGGCTAAGCCACAAGCCCCAGGTAGAAGGAGCACCTACCGGACTTGGGGTCTCATTTTGATTTACGATTTTATTTAGGCACCATTTCGAGTTTGCAGACGCCGTAAGGTGCTTAAACTTAATAAACACCTAAAAAGACCACAAGTTGGAAACTACACCCCTTAAGGAATATATCCAGGGGTTTAGTGAGTATATCGACCCCCCACAGGTGTTTCACAAATTTTTTTTAATAGCGTTAGGCTGGGAAAACTGAAAATTTTTTTTTTTCCAACAACTCTGCGATTTTAGCTGAAAATGTTTCATTTTTACAAGGAATCCTGGAAAAATAGCACCCAAAATTTAGTCACGCAATTTCTTCTAAGTTCGGCAATACCCTACATGTGGGTGTAAACTGCTGTTTGGGCGCATGGCAGGATGTACAAGAGAGGGAGCGCTATTTGGCTTTTGGGAACCAGAGACTTTTTTTGGGGCAATGTGCATTTGCAAAGCCCCAATAGTACCAAGAACTGGTGAAAACTTCCAGAAAGTCGACCCCATTTTGGATTCAACACCCCTCATGGATTTCACTAGGGGTTGTACTGTGCATTTTGGCGCACAGGTGTTCCATTAGTTTTTTTTTTAGTATCTGGGCTATGGAAAATGGGGAAGGGAAAAAAATCAGTTCGCCGTTTGTTTTTATGGGCTTCATTTTGATAATGTTCGCCGTGCAGTGTATATGACAGGAGAACTTTACCTTATGGGGGCGGTACAATTGCATGAAAAACTTTTTATATAGTTTTTATGTTTTTTTACTTTTACACAATATAAATAGGTCTATATAAATAAGTGCTTTTATGGTGTCCTATTCTGTCAACCACTAGCTTTTTTATTTTTTCTGTATTACGGTGCTGATTATGGGCTTTTTTTTTTGTGGGATGAGTTGACGTTTTTATTAGTACCTTTATTGGGTGCATATGACGATTTGATCAATACGATTACAGTGATACCAAATTTGTATATTTTTTCATTTTTTACTGTTTTGGGACACTTACCCTTATTCAAAAAACGAAAAACACATTTTTGCATAGCCATAGTCCTGCAGAGCCATTAAATTTTTGATTTTTCTGTGTTACGGAGTTGGTGTAGGGGCTTGTTTTTTGCAGGATGGAGTTGACGTTTTTATTGGTAATATATTTTTTTGGGGAAGGAAAATTACTTTTGATCAGCTTTAATACCTGTTTTTTGGAAGGCAGAGTTGTGACGAAAAATACTGCAAATCCTAGTAGTGTTTTTTTATGTGTATTTTTTAACAGTGCTCACTGTGCAGTATCCATGACAAGTTAGCTTTACTCTATGGGTCAATACAATTACGGCGATACCCAATTTATATAGTTTTTTTATGTTGAAGCACTTTAAAAAAAAAGTGTTTTTATTGTGTAAAACAATTTTTATGCATTGCTGTCTTATGAGAGCCTTAAACTCTTTTTGATTTTTCCCTGTTACAGAGAAGTGGTAAGGACTTTTTTTGAAGGCATGACTGACGTTTTTAATTGGTACATATTTGGTATTTTATATGAGTTTTTGATCGCTTTTTATTCCAGTTATGTTGCAATTATTGATTTTTCTTTTTAAACAGCATTCACCGTTTTTTACCGGGGGTTAATTTAAAAAAATGGACATTTTTATTAGGACATATAGTCGTTACACACGCGGCGATACCAAATATGGGTACTTTATTTATTTTTGATCTTTTTTGGGGCGTTTGCCGTTTGTAAAGAGGAAAAGGGTAATGTACGTGTTTTTATTTCATTATTTGTGTTTGTGTTTTACTTTTTTTTCACTTTTTTTAAAATTTTTACACTTGTTTACACTTTTTTTTACTTTTCACCATAGGGGATTTGTAACAGCACTCTTCAGATTGCTATTACAAAGCAGCCAGTTACACAGTATTGCTGCTGTGTATGCTTGCCATTATAAACTGTCCAGTCATGATGCCCACACATGCATTGTGGGATCGTGATCGTCACAGACAGCCCACGGGAAGTGAATCATTTACTTTCGCAGGGACTGGTCTGGAGGAAAGCAAATCGCTGCCGCACTATCGTGCAGCAGTTGCGCCCGGTAGCAGGCAAGAATAGAATGGCTTCCCTCTCATGCCTGCGACTTAGCTCATGGGTTTACACACACGCAACTGGGAGCTACTCCGGTAGTGGGTGATGTTGGCATTGAGGACAGCTGGTAATATACCGCTGGTCCCATTGTCGCGATCGTGCAGGGCTCGCTTCCCGCTTGGACGTATGCATACGTCTCATGTCGGGAAGAGGTTAAACAACAGTTAGAAAAGTATGAAGCTTTCAGAAACAGTTGAATCTGATCTTAGATTGCATGCAGTGACAACTGGGGAGGCTCTTCTTGCAAAGGCTAAAATGTGTGAACATTTAACCCCTTCCCGACATTGGAAGTACCTGTGCATCCTAGCGGGAAGTGACTTCCCGCAAATGGACGTACCCTTACTTCCTGGACATCGTGCGGGCTCTCAAGTGGGGCCCGCACGCTCGCGACATGGGACCAGCTATACATTACAGCTGGTCTTAAACTGTATCACCTGCGGCCAGAGTGAGCTCCGGCCATGGTTGATTAACCCCTTAGCTGCCATGATCTATAGCGATCGCCGAAGTTAAGGGAAAGACAGAAGGAGGGAGCTCCTTCTGTCTTCTGTCGGCGCTGCTTGCTGCTTACTTGACAGGCCATCTGCGACATTACCAAACCTGCATGACCCCAGATTAAAAAGTGCCGGAAAAAAAAAAAGGGGGTCTTTCAACACCCTTTTAGTTTCACTGGACATTGACTATACCTCTGTCCTGGGCCACAGGCATGATCCCCAAACCTGCATGACCAAGATTAAAAAGTGCCAGAAAAAGGAGTCTTTCAACCACCATTTTTAGTTGAACTGGACATTTACTATACCTGTCCTGGACCGCAGTATGCACACTTTAAAACCTGTTCTTGGACCTCAAAATTAAAAAAAGTGCCGGGAAAAGGAGTCTTTGAACCAACATTTTAGTTGAACCTGGACAGTGACTATACCTGTCCTGGGACCGCAGTATGACCATTAATACTGTCAGACCCAAATTAAAAGTGCCGGGAAAAAAGGAGTCTTAGAACCACCATTTTAGTTTCACTGGACATAGACTATACCTGTCCTGGGCAACCAGCATGGAGCCCAAACTGCATGACCGTAGATTAAAAGTGCCGGGAGAAAAGGAGTCTTTCAACCACCATTTTAGTTTCCACTGGACATAGACTATCCCCTTGTCCTGGGCCACAGCTCCGAGGCTAAACCCTGCATGACACCCAGATTAAAAAGTGAAGGAAATAATAAAGGAAGTCTTTCAACCACCCAATTTTAGTTGAAACTGGACCATTAACTATACCTGTACTGGACAGCACAGTATGGACAATTAAACCTGTCTGACCATCAAATTAAAAAGTGATGGGAAAAGGGAGGTCTGTTGAACCACCATTTTTCAGTTGATCTGGGACATTGACTATACATGGTCCTGGACCGACAACGTATGACCTATTAAAACTGTGTCTGTCCCCCAAATTAAAAAAGTGCCGGGAAAAGGAGAGTCTTTGAACCCAGCATTTTTAGTTTCACTGGAACTTGACTATACTTGTACATGGGCCACAGCATGAGCCCCAAACTGCATGGACCCAGATTAAATTAAAGTGCCGGAAAAAGGAGGAGTCTTTCAACCACCATTTTAGTTTCACATGGACATTAACTATACCTGTCCTGGATCCGCAGTATGACATTAAAAACCTGTTCTGACCGCAAGTTTAAAAGTGACGGGGAAAAGGAGTCTGTGTACCACCATTTTAGTTGAAACTGGAACATATGGGATATACCTTGTCCTGGACCGCAGTATGTCCAATAAACCTGTCTGACCCCAAATTAATAAGTGCCGGGAAAAGGAAGTCTTTGACCAAGCATATTTAGTTTCACTGGACTTGTACTATACATGTCCGGGGCCACAGCATGAGCCCCAAACCTGCATGACCTCAGATTAAATAGTGCCAGAAAAAAGGAGTCTTTCAACCACCATTTTAGTTTCAGTGGACCTTTGACTATACTGTCTGGGCCACAGCATGAGCCCCAAAACTGCTGACCCCAAGGAGATAAAAGTGCAAGGAAAAATCGAGTCTTTTCAACACTATTTTAGTTTTACTGGATCATAGATATCCTGTCCTGGCCACAGCATGAGCCCAAACCTGCATGAGCGAGACTAAAAAGTGCCGGGAAGAGAAAACAAGGAGTCTTTTCAACCACCATTTTTAGTTTCATGACATTGTCTATTCCTGTCCCTGGGCCAAAGCATGGCCCAAACCTGCATGACCCCAGTATTAAAAAGTAGCCGGAAAAAGGAGTCTTTCAAACCACACAATTTTAGTTTCTACTGGAACATGACTATTACCTGTCCTGGGCCACAGCATGATCCCCAACACCTGCATGACCCAGATTAAAAAGTGCCGGAATAAAAAGGAAGTCTTTCAACACACCATTTTTAGTTGAAACTGGACATTAATCTATACCTGTCCTGGGACCGCACAGTATGACCATTAAACCTGTTGGACCTCAAAATAAAAAGATGCGGGGAAATGGACTTGACTTTGGAACCACATTTTAGTTGAACTTGGACAGTGACCTATACCTGATCGGGACCGCAGTATGACCATTAAAACCTGTCTGACCCCCAATTTAAAAAGTGCCGGAAAAGTGAGTCTTTGAACCCACCATTTTAGTTTCAATGGACATTGAATTATACCTGTCCTGGGCCACACATGGCCTCTCAAACCTGCATGACCAGCAGATAAAATTGTTGCCGGAAAAGATAAAGGAGTCTTTCACCACCATTTTAGTTTCACTGGACCATAGACTACCCTGTCTGGGAAACAGCATGAGCCCAAACCTGCAATGACCCCAGATTAAAAGTGCCCGGGAGAAAAGAAAAAAAGGGGAGTCTTTCAACCACCATTTAGGTTTGAACTGGAACATTAACAATACCTGGGCCTGGACGCAGTATGACCATAAAACATGTATATACCTCTACAATTTTAAAAAAGTGCCGAGGGAAAAGGAGTCTTTGACACACCAATTTTATTGAACTGGACATTGACTATACCTGTCCTAAGTACCGCAGCCCAGTAGTCATTAAACCTGTTGTACCCCCAAATTAAAAGTGCCAGGAAATGGAGGTCTTTTGAAACCAGCATTTTTGTTTCACTGGACATTGACTATACATGTCCTGGGCCACAGCATGAGCCCAAACCTGCATGACCCCAGATTAATAAAGTGCCGGAAAAAAGGAGTATTTCAACCACCATTTTAGTTTCACTGGACATTAACTATACCCTGTCCCTGGAACCGCAGTATGACCATTAAACCTGTATGACCTCACAAATTAAAAAGTGACGGGGAAAAGGAGTCTTTGAAACCACCGATTTTTGTTGAATGGACATTGACTATACCTGTCCTGGACCGCAGTATGACCATTAAACCTGGTCTTGACCCCCATTTAAAAAATGCCGGGAAAAGATGTCTTTGAACCACCCATTTTAGTTTTCAATGGACATTGACTATCCTGTCCTGGGCCACAGCAGGAGCCCCAACACCTGCATGGACACCCAGATTAAAAAGTGCCGGAAAAAGGAAGTTCTTTTTAAAACCAACATTTTAGTTTTCAATGACATTGACTTTACCTCGGTCCTGGGCCCACAGCATGAGCCCAAAACCTGCATGACCCCAGATTAAAAAGTGCCGAAAAAGGGAGTCTTTCAAACCACTATTTTAGTTTCACTGGACATAGGACTATACCTGTCTGGGCCACAAGCATGAGCCCAAATCCTGCATGACCCAGATTAAAAAGTTGACAGAAAAAGGAGTTCTTTCAACCACCATTTTAGTTGAATCTGGACATTAACTATAACCTGTCCTGGACCGCAGTTATGACCATTAAACCTGTCTGACCCTCAAATTAAATAAGTGTCGGGCAAAAAGGAGTCTTTTGAACCACCATTTTAGTTGAAACCTGGACATTGACCTAACTGTCATGAAGACAGCAGCGTATTAAAGACCCATTTAAAACCTGTCTGACCCCCAAATTAAAAAGTGCGGTGAAAAAGGAGTAGTCTTTTGAAACCAGCATTTTACGTTTCACTGGGACATTGACTATACCTGTCCTGGGCCCAGTATGAGCCCCAAAACATGCATGACCCAGATTAAAATGTGCCGGAAAAAGGAGTCTTTCAACCACCTCCATTTTTAGTTTCACTGGACATTAACTATAACTGTCTGGACAGCAGTATGACCATTTAAAACTGTCTGACTCCATTAAAAAGTGCAGGAAAAGAAAAAGGAAGTCTTTTAACACACATTTTAGTTGAATGGACATTGACTATACCTGGTCTCGGGGGACCGCAGTATGACCATTAAACCTGTCTGACCCCCAAATTAAATAAAAGTGCCGGGGGAAAAAGATGTCTTTGAACCACATTTTAGTTTCACTGGACCATTGGACATATTACCTGTCCTGGGCCACAGCATGAGCCCCAAACTGCATATGACCCAGATAAAAAAGTGCCGGAAAAAAGGAGTCTTTCAACTACCATTTGATTTTCACTGGACATTGACTATACCTGTCCTGGGCCACAGAGATGAGCACCCCAAACTGCATGAGCCCCAGATTTCAATAAGTGCCGGAAAAAGGAGTCTTTCAACCTATTTTAGTTTTTCCTGGACATTTTGGACTATACCCTGTTGGCCACAGCATGAGCCAAAACCTGCATGAGCGGGAGGATTAAAAAGTGCCGGAAAGAAAACGGAAAAAGGAGGTCTTTCAACACCATTTTAGTTTAAAAAAACTTTCACTGGGACATATAACTGTCTCTGTTGGGTAGCGCTTGCCCTCCGTATGAGTGCGAACCAATTGAGTTCACTTCGGACAAATTTACTCGTGTGTTAACGTCTGTACACCCAGGAGGTGCCCTTTTTCTTGGCATTCTTTTTCTCATTTTACTCAACGTGCCTGGAGGGAATTTGTCTCTGTACTTTGTTCTCTGTTCCATGTGATCCATACTCCATGTCCTTGAATAACCTACAATCTGGTCAAGTTTTCCTGTACCCTCCCTTGTACATTCAGAGGAATTTTTTTTACCAGCTATTTTGTACATGCAAGTTTCTTTAGTAGTTTAACTCTAGAAAACACACTTTTAAAATAGGAGGAATACCAAACAATGTCTCTTATTTCTCTTTTTTAATTGTATTAAGATGGGTTGTCTCCAAATCAGGGATTGATAAGCATGTTAATGCTCTTGCAAAAAACAATTCATTTTGCAAATATGTGTCTTAACAGTGTCCTACCAATTCCTGTTTCTGACAGGCACATCACCCTTTGAGCCACTCTTGACAATTGTGAAGAACAATTGACGCTTATAAACAACATTTTTTTATTAATAGGGGACTGTAGTATAGCGGCATGTCACAACGCAAAATGCCCAAA
Source organism: Phyllomedusa bahiana (assembly GCA_025379985.1). NCBI lineage: Eukaryota > Metazoa > Chordata > Amphibia > Anura > Hylidae > Phyllomedusa > Phyllomedusa bahiana. The sequence goes on along the minus strand of JAODAL010005569.1, from coordinate 61,711 downwards.
ATTCAAAACATGAACCCATGAGCCATTTTTGGACAATTGTGAAGAACAAATGTTATGTTTAGAAAAAAAAAAATTATAATAGGACCTGTAGTTTGCTGCATTTCAAAGAAGCACCTGACCCAAAAAAAATTATAAAATGAATTTCAGCCACTGTTAAAAAAATGGTGAGGGAGGGAGAAAATGCCACTTAGAAGCCACATTTCTGTTTCCACAAGGACCATGATTATTGCTGTATCTAAACAGCTACATGGACCCCAAACAAATTATAATTTGACCCTTCTCAGCCACTATTATTAAAAATTGTGTGTGAGGGAGGAAAGGCCACTTAAAAGCCACATTTCTGTTCCAAAGGGACCATAAATTATAGCTGTATCTCCCAGCCAAAAATGACCTCAAAAACCATTGACAATGCGGGAAAACTTCTAAAGATATAAGTGACGTAGTAAATGGGACAAATACCGTGTTGGCATGAAAACCTTCGCTGTTCCTTTTACAGTCTCCTCACAGCAAAACCAGCAAAATGGAACTGTTGGAATTAAGAATACAAATTTGCAGTAGGCATGATATTTTAAAAATAAGTTTTCAAGAGGACCATTTCTGTTTGAAGGAGGAACGTGAGTTAGACGGCAACTAATCCGGTGGACATCGGCAATTGCTTGGCCACAACATCATCAGAGATCCATGCCTGAATCATCTTGATGAAAGTCATATGATCTCACATTATCTGTGGAAAGAGGATGGTTTGTCTGTAATGACGTCCTCCAGCTGTGCTGAAGTGCGAATCAGATATGACGCTGGCTGTGCTGGGGCAGGACAAACACCTTATATGGACGTGGCGAGCGAGCTCGGGCCATCGTTCCATTTTGGATACCCATGAAGTATGATTGGGTCCGGAACACATACACAAACATCGGGAGGTGTTGAGACGCAGGATAGTCGTGCACATGATCTTAAGGCTGGTCTCTGTGTGTTGGATGTGTTTCCCTGCATAGCATGGTTGGTGAGGTGGTAAATAAAGATTGCCAGAGGTCACCCATTAGGCTTCTGCCCACCTTGCTGCTGCATGCTGCTTGCGCTACGGCTACTTGCGCGCTATACTGCTGTCACGTGCCGCTGATGTTGTTCCACCGTGACATTTGGTGAACGTGAAGCAGCGCATACAGATAGCTCTCAGTTGCATCAATCAGCAAGGTCTACATTTCCTGCACATTTAATCTCTATTGGGGTGGGTGGAGGAAAGTTGCTGAGTTTAGGTTTTGTACCGGGGAATCAGGAGCGGTGGGTCCGTAATGCGTGATTATGTTGGAGGAAAGGAACATGGAGCATCAAGCCCTAATGTGAGAGGAGTGGAGCCTTCGATTTCCCAAGCCTCTGGTTCGTGGGGCACTAGGCAAAAACTGATCTTCTCATCTTCCTCCTCCGCCTCAAATTGAACCAAACTCTTTCCAAGGCAGGGGACGTCGGTAACAGTCCGGAGATATAGGAATACCTCCTCCTCACTCCGCTTCCTCGACACAGCTTCTCAAACACCCCTGACTGTGCTGAGATGATGCACCCTGAGAGCTGATGCGCCACCTTGGCACTAGACCTGGCCCCCCGAGCGAACTGCCTAAGAAGACCGATTATTAACATTGTGAAATGTTTGGGCCTTGTGGATTTCGACGGACCCGAGAGAAGGCTCCTTGTCGCATCTGGTCAGTACTCCTCCTCCGTGCTTGGCGGGACCTGTTGTTTCAGAGGTTGTCCAACGATCGTTCCAGAACTAAGATCACCACAATGAAACATGGGCATGTCCGCTCTGACCATTTTGGTGGCTTCTTCAAAGCTGGGGGGCAAGGTGGTGCAAGAGCTTTTCACCAACCTCCACCTCGGTGGCTCAACACCCGAGGTCCGCACCACTGCCTGTCAGGCCATGTGTCACTTAGTAGCTGCAAGTAATTGGCATTGCGCTGCTGCCACAATCGCTGGAGCATGTGGAGGGTGGAATTTCCAGCGTGTTGCCTCGCAACAATGAGACGTGTTGACGGGGAGGCCGAGCTGACGCTTGCAACAACAGCCTGACGGGACGAAGCTGGGGTGCGCAACGGCGAAAAGGATTGGAAGTGCGAACTTAGACTTCGAGCCTTCATCAGCAGGCAGCTCCAGCCCGGGGGTTGCTCTTTAGAAATTTCCTGGACGACAAGGTTCATGACATGTGCAGGCAGAGGGATGTGCTCCAGCCTACCGATTCTGAAAGGGCGCCAGCAGGATTTTCGCCCGTTATCGCACACCACCTTGCCTGGCACAGGTTCTTGTCACCCAGCCAGTGCTCGGTCTCGTGAGGAGAGCCATCACACAGTCCTGACCTGTGGGTGTTGGACGGTCCTCCAAGGACAGTTTAATTTCAACCGGCATGGTTTCTATGGGCAAGTGATGCCACCAGATGACCTTGGGGTGGAAAGAAACCCTGCACCATCCCTGCGGTTTTGAAGAGGTGCGCGAGCCTGAGAGCCACGTCCACTACCAGGAGACATCCACCCAGCTCACCCCGTGAGCTGTCACAGAGATATAGCGTCCTTGGAAGTGCTTTACTAGTCCCATGTGTCGGTGGTCAGATGGAACTTTTCCGGCCACTGATTGCAGACAACGCGCTTGAAAATTTTAGATGAAAAGGGGGGTGGCCGGGGCAAGGACGGCTTTTCTGGCAAAAAAATGCCTGCTCGGCTCTGGTTTTTGGGGGCAGGCGGGGCCATGACGGGGCAAACCCATCTGTGTCCACCAGAAAAAAAGGCAATTTTTCCCAAGGCCCAAAACCTGGAATGCCGCATTCAGGCTTTTGGTTTGGGATGGTTTGGGTTTAAAGTGTTTCTTCTGTCCCAAACCCGGGAAAAGACAGAAGGCTGGCTGCTAGACTGGCCGTGTCGGGCGTGAGGTCAAAACGGGCGAAGGAGAAGGGGTGGGATGGGTCTCTGGTGGTGTGGTGGTACTGGGCGCGGTGGAAGGGTGAAACGGGGTGATCCCCCACATGACTCTGAGGACAGGGCATGAGGAACGCTTGGGGGTGGGGAGGAGGAGGGGGAAAGAAGGTGTGCGTGGTTGGAGTCCCGGCGTGGGTTTGGGTTTTTTGGGAAGTGTTTCCTCCTTTTTAACTCAGCATTGCTCATTATAGAAGTTGGTGGTGGGAACCACCCAAGGTTCTTTCCTCTACTTATGGTTTACGGGGAAAAGGGGGCAATGACATCGCTGGGTTTAATGGGGCTTGCTCAAGAAGGCCCGGTTTAGAGGTCCCGGGGCCTTTTTTTAGGGAAAAAGCGAGGAGGGGTTTGCGCTGACCGTGGCTGGCGGAATTATTCAGCGGCTTTGCGACCGCCCTCTCCCTTTTTGAGGCAAACCCGTACTGACCTACCCCATGCTTCCTCCCTCCAGTGTGAACGCTCGAAACAAATTTGCTGAAAAGACCTGTTGGATCCGCAAGTCGTCTTACATCTCAAACAGGTGACTTCGTCGTCCTGACTTTTTTGCATCCCGGAGCTGCAGGCTAAAGAAGAGGGGCTGAAGGGGTTGCCGACCCCCGGGATTTTTTCCGATTGCCAGTTTTTTTCTTTCCTTGTGGCATCAGTAATGGGATCAGAGAGAAAAATCTCCTTTTGGCCCCTGATTTTTAACCCTTTGCCCCAACCGTTTTTTGTCATCAAAAAGGGGGCTTTAGAAAAAAGGGGGTTATCCACAGTGGGGGGTACACGAGTTGACATATGGGGTGCTTCTGTTGGGGGTTTTGATGACTGGTGACGACATTTTTTGGCCGTGACTGGGAGGACGAGGAGGTAAGATGCTGGATAGGTTGCATTAACACGAAGGACAATTGGCGACGCTGTTCGTTCTGAGATTCACGGGCCCCGACCCAGCGATGACAGGCCGACGGTCCTGAACTGCGATCGCTGGCAGCGTGTTGTCGCCAGCACTGGAAGGAGCACCTTCTCTCGTACCTCTGCCTCCATGTCCTACCCCTCTCTTTGCTCGCTTACCACCTGAATTTCGCTCCATGTTCAGAAATATAAAAAATTGAGAAGGTATGGAAGAGTTTTGGAAAGTCTCTTATTAAAAGACAGCAAATCACAGCTATTCTCAAATCCCTCAAATCAAAACAAAATTGCTGGATTCAAATTTAACTGCAAAGTAGATCTATCAACAAAGCTTGACTGACCAAAAGTGAAAAAAACACCTGTCTGAAATGTATACGGATATTAAAAGGTATTTTTTGCACCTTTCAATTCACCTGTGGTGACTACACAATTGCTGGATTCAAATTTAACTGCAAGGTGGCTCTATCAACAAATCTGGACTGGGCAAAAGTGCAAAAAACACGTATCTGTAATGTATTCGGATAATAAAAGGTATTTCTTGGCACCTATCAATTCACCTGTGGTGACTACAAAATTGCTGTATTCACATTTAAGTGCAAGGTGCCTCAATGAACAAAGCTGTAGTGCGCCAAAGTGAAAAAAAACACGTATCTGTAATGTATTCGGATAATAAAAGGTATTTTTTGGCACCTATCAATTCACCTGTGGTAACTACACAATTGCTGGATTCAAATTTAACTGCACGGTGGCTCTATCAACAAATCTGGACTGGGCAAAAGTGCAAAAAAAACACGTATCTGTAATGTATTCGGATAATAAAAGGTATTTTTTGGCACCTATCAATTCACCTGTGGTAACTACACAATTGCTGGATTCAAATTTAACTGCAAGGTGGCTCTATCAACAAATCTGGACTGGGCAAAAGTGCAAAAAACACGTATCTGTAATATATTCGGATAATAAAAGGTATTTTTTGGCACCTATCAATTCACCTGTGGTGACTACAAAATTGCTGTATTCACATTTAAGTGCAAGGTGCCTCAATGAACAAAGCTGTAGTGCGCCAAAGTGAAAAAAAAACGTATCTGTAATGTATTCGGATAATAAAAGGTATTTTTTGGCACCTTTCAATTCACCTGTGGTGACTACAAAATTGCTGTATTCACATTTAAGTGCAAGATTCCTCAATGAACAAAGCTGTAGTGCGCCAAAGTGAAAAAACACCTATCTGTAATGTATTCTGATAATAAAAGCTATTTTTTGGCACCTATCAATTCACCTGTGGTGACTACACAATTGCTTTATTCAAATTTAACTGCAAGGTGGCTCTATCAACAAATCTGGACTGGGCAAAAGTGCAAAAAACACGTATCTGTAATGTATTCGGATAATAAAAGGTATTTTTTGGCACCTATCAATTCAACTGTTGTGACTACAAAATTGCTGTATTAACATTTAAGTGCAAGGTGCCACAATGAACAAACTGTAGTGCGCCAAAGGGAAAAAAACACGTATCTGAAATGTTTCGGATAATAAAGGTACTTTTGGCACCTTTCAATTCACCTGTGGGTGACTACAAAATTGCTGTAATTCACATTTAAGGCAAGGTGCCCCCAATGAACAAAGCTGTAGTGCGCAAAAGGGAAAAAACACATAATCTGTAATGTATTCGGATAATAAAGGTATTTTTGGCACCTATCAACCTTTTGCTGACTACAAAATTGCTGGATTCAAATTTAACTGCAAGTGGCTATATCAACAAAGCTGGAATGGGCAAAATTGAAAAAGAACACCTATCTGAATGTATACTGATAATAAAAGTGGAGTTTTGCACCAACAAAGAGACCTTCAGTTACTAGAAATAGTGGATCCTAATATAAGTTCAGGCTGCCCAATTTCCAGGAAATATTTCAATAGAAAACTGTTAATAATAAAGCTATTGCAGTGCAATGTCTACACTAAGTCTTTGGGGAAATTTATCCAGTGTTCTTTCTAGAGCTTGTCTGTGTTCGCCCGCGGGCCTCACCCCCCCCCTCCCATCACCCCCCGGTACTTTACAGCGGTAGATGCTCCTTTAAAATTCTCTACCTAACTACATAAAATCTTCCAATCTCTGATCTAACTAAGTTGTAAGAGCTTTCGCTGGGCTGTTTGGACACAGGCAGAGCGCACGTCCTCCTGCTATGAGACGCTGAGAGACACTGATCATGAACAGGAAGGGCTGTTCTATGTAAAGCAGGTCATGTATTTTTCCAGCCAATCGCAACCATACACATCCCATTCATGACGTCGCACACCACAATCTCACACCCTGCTCTATTCTGTAAGCTGATTTGCTGGCCCCAAAATGACAGGAAGCGCGAAAATAGATGATGCACAGATTTTAACCTAAAAATTATCGCATGATCTAAAAATTTCGATCAACATAAAAACTGTGCCGATTTCAACTTTGTCGATAATAATAGCTCAACACTAAACATAAGTCAAACGAGTATAATGATAAGTGATTAATGACAATTGGCAGTTCTGCTATGTACTTATCTCTATTGTATCAGTAATCTTAAGATCATTGATACAAGTCCGCTGTGGGGAACAGTAAAATAAAAATGTGAAAAAGTAAAAAAAGTAAAAAAAAAAGATCAAAAATAAATAAAGTACACATATTTGGTATTGTCGCATGCATAACGACCTAGCCTATAAGTCTGTCGTGTTAATTAACCTGCACAGTGAATGGCGTAAAAAAAAAATAATTACAGAATTGAAAAGAAGCAATTTTTTTCATCTCTTAGTACATAAAATTGAATAAAAAACTTATATAAATACGAAAGTTTTACCAATTAAAACGTCAGTTCATCTAGAAAAAAAAAAGCCCTTACACAGCTCTGTATATGGAAAAATAAAAGTTTCTGGCTATCAGATGATAACGATGCATAAATATTGTTTTACACAATAAAAACACTTTTTTTAAAAGCCCTTCAACATAAAAGAGCTATACAAATTGGGTATCTCCATAATCGTATCGACCGACAGAGTAAAACTAACTTGTCACATATACTGCACAGTGAGCGCTTTTAAAAAATAAAAAACAATACTAAGATTGCAGTATTTTCTTCATACTGCCTTCGAAAAAATGGATTTAAAAGCGATCAAACAGCCTTGTCCTCCCCAAAGATGATACCAATAAAAACAACTCATCACTAGTGATGAGCAAGCCCTGAAAAATTTGAGTTCGGGCCTAACCCCGAATTTTGGAAATTTGGACCGCACACCGAACGCCGAATCGAACGCCGAACCTCATTAAAGTCAATGGGAGATGATGTTCAGTTTACTTTATATATTAACACAGGTGAGGAGAAGCCGCAATTAACGTATATACTCGAGTATAAGCCAAGTTTTTCAAGCACAAAAAATTGTGCTGAAAAATCTCCCCTCGGCTTATATACCGAGTCACTGTCGGCACTCGGGCGCTGCGAAGACCCGTGCGCCGACAGGGACGCTTCAGTTATATGCGGTTCCTCAGGGAGCGCATATACCTGAAGGCCGAGTGAGCGCACAGTGTCTGGACGCTGCGGTGGTCCGGGCACTGTCAGCGCTCCGCAGTGGACTCCAGGCGGCCGCAGACTCGCAGCTGTCCGGAGTTTCCCGCACAGGCAGCGTGTGTCATCACGCTGCGTGCGCAGCCTGATGACATCACCCGCCTGTGCCGAAGATGCAGGAGAGCGCGCGGGAGGCCGGACAGCGAGGAGGCGGAGCGGCGAGGGAGACAGAGCAGCGGGGAGCCAGCCCGCCTTATACCTGCCTTATACCTGCCTACAGACTGCCCTATACCTGCCGACAGCCTGCCCTATACCTGCCGACAGCCTGCCATATACCTGCCTATGGGGCCATATACCTGCCTATTACCTGCGTATGGGGCAATATACCTGCCTATAATCTGCTTATGGGGGATATATAACTTCCTATTACATGCCTATGGCCCTATGGGGCCATATACCTGCCTATTGGGACATACACATGCCTTTTGGGACATATACCTCCCTATACCTACATATGGTGCCATATACCTGCCTATACCTGCCTATGGGGTCATATACCTGCCTATACCTGCCTATGGGGCCATATACCTGCCTATACCTGCCTATGGGGCCATATACCTGCCTATACCTGCCTATGGGGCCATATACCTGCCTATACCTGCCTATTGGGCCATATATTTGCCTCTACCTGCCTATGGGGGACATTAAACTGCCTATGTAATTGTATTGGTATCCATTTTTATTTTTAAAATTTACCAGTAGCCGTTGCATTTTCTACCCTAGGCTTATACTCGAGTCAATAAGTTTTCCCGTTTTTTTGGGCAAAAGTAGGTGCCTCGGCTTATACTCGGGTCGGCTTATACTCGAGTATATACGGTACCTTCCATAAGAGTAAAATGGATACGTGGAACAACTTAGTGAAGACAATTTGGCTCTAAGGCCGTGTTCTCACGGCTTATTCACGCCGGATTTGCAAGACGGATTGTGCTCGCAAATCCAGCGTGAATAAGGGGCGGGGCGGGGCCGGAGCGCGGCGGGGGCGCCGCTCCCCGCCCCGGCCCCATAGACTTGCATTATCCACGGCACGTATTGCGCCTGGATAATGTGCATGTCACTTTCTCCCTGCCCGGCGGATTCGCCGAGCGGGGAGGAGCGACGGTAATCCACTGTTCTCTATGAGAACAGTGGATTACCGTAATTACTCCGACGGATTGGCGCCGTACTGCAGCGCAAATCCGGCGCGGAGTACAGCGCCAATCCGCGGCCAAATAAGCCGTGTGAACACGGCCTAAGAGTCATAGAAAAAATTCACAGGCTAAAATAATTCATTCATTTCAATGGCTAACTGAAAAGATGAGGACTGTGTAGCTATATGAGGTGCAGTGGTAGCAGCTGCTACGGGGTCCCTTTGACACATAGGAAGACGCCGGTATTGGAAATGACACATGGTAACTGGCAGGAGCCCCCTATCACTTTTTTCACCAGTGTCCAAGTACATGTCATATATGTGGTCGCAGCAAGAACATCCCAATGGGGAACATGAAGGTTCAGCTGGCATAGCCCTAGTTATAGCTGGTGCAGTGGTAGCAATGGCTGCCGTCAGTCATCTATTAACCATTTCAAGGCCCCATGCAGCTCAATGAAATGGGGCCCCCACCCATTACTAGTTCATAATTTTTAACATATCCCTGGGCCCCTTTTTGATTAGGGCCCCTGACAGGAGTACTGTCCTATTGGCACCCGTGCCAGTTACCATGTGCCATTTCCAATACCAGTGTCTTCTTATGTGTCAAAGGGGCTTTGGGACACCTCAGGATGCAGGGCCCCATAGCGGCTGCTACCTCCAGGGGTGTCAACAGGGGAGTATGGGTAGTACTCCTGTAACGGGCCCTAATCGAAAAAGGGGTACACAAATATGTAAAAAAAATCAGAAGGTGGGACCCCATTTGATTTGGCTGTATGGGGCCTGAAACGGTTAATAGATGATTACTGCAGACTGATTGATGACTGATGTTAATAGATGACTGATGGAATATGTATTTCACATTGTCAAGAAGACATGCTACAGTTTACTAGTCGGTGACATCAGCAACCGGGCAACAAGATCTTCAGAGATCCAAGCTTGATTCATTTTGATAAATGTCAAATGATCCACATTCTCGGGGGAAAGACGGATACGTTTGTCAGTTATCACCCCGCTGGCTGTGCTGAAGGTGCATTCTGAGATAACGCTGGCTGCCGGGCAGGCTAAAATTTGTATGGCGTGTCGAGCAAGCTCAGGTCATTCATCCATTTTGGACACTCAGAAGTTGAATGGGTCCAGATCAAGTCCAAACACATCGGTGCTGAGCCGCAGGTAGTCATGGACCATGCCCTGAAGGTGGTCTCGGTATGTCCGAATGCTGCCCTGCCTTGCAGGCGTTAGTGAGGTGGTAAAAAATGTTAACCAGTGCACTTCTGCCACACTGCCTGCTGCTGCTGTGGTGGCTACTTGCCATTCTACTGCTGTCACGTTGCTGATATTATTCCACTGTGACATTAGAATGTGAAGAAGACCCAACAGATGTCTTGAGTTGGTCAATGAGCACTGTCTCAAATTCCTGCATTCTACTGTCAATTTGTGTGGGTGGAAGGAAAGTACTCACTTTTGATTTGTAACGTGGAACAAGGAGGGTGGCCACTAAATAATCGCTGTTCATTCATTTTGATTGCCTTGATGCGTGGGTCATGTTGCAGGTAATGTAGAATCCAAGCACTCGTGTGAGATGCTGCCAGGATCTCCCAAGCCTTGGGGTCGAGGAGCACTAACCAGATCTTCCTCTTCTTCTTCCTCCTCCTCCTCCTGTAATCTGTGCCAACCTCTTACCACTGAATGGCAATCGGTACCGGTGTTGTCCACCCCTGCCTCATCATCCTCCTCCACTTCCTCATCCGGACCATCACCAGAGGCCTGGCTAGCGTCTGCCCTTTACTTTGTGAGCTGAACTGCCATCCTTCCCCCACCCGCCCCCCTGGCCCATAAAAACCAATGCCTAAAAAAGAAGACCGATACAATTGGGAAAACGCCCGGGTTTTCTAAATTGACAGCAAGAAAGGCTCTTTTGTCCCCCTCTTTTCCCCCCTCCAACTCCCCGGGGACCTCCCTGCTGCAGAGGTCAAAAAACACTTTTTCCAAGAAAAAAAAATATGCCCCAAAATTTGGCCCATGTGAAAAGGGGTCCCCCTTCGCCCTATTTTTTGGGGTTGCGTTTTCCCAAAAAAACGGGGCCAAGGTTTGTTACAGAGATCCTTCACCTCCTCCTCTCTTAGGGCCCTCAACCCCCGGGAGGTCCCCCTCCCCCTCTCGTGGGGGCCCATGGGGCCCATTTTATACGGCTTAATGGCATCACGTTTGTTTGCCAAAAATTGCGGAGATGTGGAGGGGGTTGGAATCCCAGGGTTGCCATGTAAAAATGAAAAGGTTGGTTGGGGAAAGGCCCCAGATCACCCCAAGCAACGTTTGGCCAGTGTGCCGAAAGGGAAAGGGTTGAAAAAATGCCGGAAATGTGGCTAAGACCCGGGCCCTTCCTCGAAAGCAGTTAAGACCGGGGAAAGGGTTTGGGGATTGGGGTTTTTTCCTCCCACAACTGGGTTTCAGGGGGTGTACCAGGAAGGGAAACCAAGGGGGATTTTTCCACTAGCCCGGTCTGAGTGCACGGGGGCTCCCCACACCCTCTTAAACCTGTGTGTTTGGGGTTCTCCAAGAACATTAATTTAAAGAACGGCCTTTTTTCTTTTGGGGCGGGTGTTCCCTCCCCGTCAAGGTTGGGGATCTGGACTTGATCCTTTCCCCAAGCAGTGTGGCAAAGAGTTTTCCGCCAAAAAACCCTTTCACAGGGGGCCCCCTGTCATCCCCCCAAAACTCCCCCGGGTGAGCAGTCAATGAGTTAAAAATCCCCTTTGGACTGTGCTTTACTAGTCTAGTTGTTTTAGGGGAAGTGAGGACTTTGGTGGCCCAACATTTGGGCACCCAAAACTCGTGGAAATTTTTCCTGAAACGGGGGTTGGTCCGGGGCGGGACAGTTTTTTCTGGCAAAAAAAATCCCTTGTCAGCATCTGATTTTGGGGGAAAAGGAAAAAATCCCCAGGGCCAGGGACTTTGGCAAAAAACCCATCTCTGTCCATCAGGGGGAAAAAAAGGCAACATTTCCCAAGGGCCAAGACCTGGAAAATCCCGGACATTAGGCTTTTGTCTTTGGGATGGCGGGGGTTTTGGGGAATAAAAATTTTTCCTATGTGTAATTTGGTACACAGAATGGGGAGGGGGTGGCCCGGCTGGTGGACGGGCTGATTTTTCGGCGGGGCCAGGTCAAAATGGTGGGGGGGGGAAATTGTTTTAAGTGGTCCTTGTTTTTTGGGTCCGGTGGAAATTTGGGCCCCGACATTTTCTGGGTTTGGGGGAGGGGGTTATTTGTTTACCCTGCCCCCCGGCACTTCGACAGAGAGGAACGTTTGGGGGCAGGGGAAAGTGGCGGGGGGGGGGGCAGAAAAAATTTTCACGTTGGTTGGAAGCCCCCAAACCTTTTGTGGCCTTTTTTTCCAAGGGGATTCTTCCACGGGAAATTCCCTTTGATTTACAAGAGTGCCTGTTTATGCTGGTGGTTGTTTTTTTTAAATTCTTTTGATTTTTCCCTCAAATGACACGTTTTGAACCCCAACCCGGGCCCCATATGATTTTTGGGGTCGGTAAATTTTTTGGGTTTGGTTTGTTTGGGAAAAAAGGCCCCAGGTTCCCATTTCCTGGCCCCTCTTCGGGGTTTAAAAAAAAACCTGGGTAGGAGTTTTTCCCTTTTGCCCCCAAATGACTATGGTGGCTTTTTTAATGTCAGGGGGACCTTTGTGCGAACCAAACCCCTTTCTCCCTTTTGAGGCCGCCCCCCGCACTGACACTCCCTCAAAATCCTCCCCCCCCCACTGATGATGCCCCTTTGCCTTTTTGTGGCTCTAAAAGACCCCGTTGGATCAGAATGTCATAATCACAGAGGTTTTCCCTCTTCCTGACAGTTACTTTCCTCAAGTGGGGTTTAAAAGCCACAGGCACTGGGGACGGCTTGGAATTTTTTTGGACGGCCCAGTTACTTTTCCACCCCTTGGGGAGCATCAGAAAATTGGAGGGTCAGAGCAGATTAAATCGCCCTTGTGCCCCCTTTTGATCTTTTGAAATGCCTTCTGACCCCGCCGCAATTGTGCCAAAAAAGAGATCTTTCAAATTAGGGGATTTTTACACCCGGCCCTTTTTTTTTGGGTGATTTTTGGCCTTTTTCGGGTTTGGGATTTGGTTTGGGATGATGATGATGACTTTTTTTCCCCCTTGCTAAAAGGGGAAGGGAGGATTTAAAAATGCTGGAATGGGGGGGTTTTGTTTTTTTTTGTTTTTAACCCCCTGAATTTACGGATTGGCCCAACCCTTAGTAATGGACGCACAGGGAAGGGGAAGGGAAAGGGGCCGGGGAAGGCCCCGGGGGTTGCAACTGACGTTTGTGTGGTTTGTGGGTTGCCCAAAGAGTACTGGAAGGTTTTTGTTCTTTTTCTGAAAACTCCAGCTCCATTTTCCTTTCGCCCCTCCTTTCCCTCGTTTTCCCACTAATTTAATCAATTTTTCAAAAATTAAAACTTTTAAAAAAAGTAAAAATTTGTTCACAGTCACTTTTGAAAAAAAATTTTTACTCCAAAAGGGCAGAAAATAAAACATTTGTTTTTTAAATGCCCTTTACTTTGAAAAAGTAAATTGGGATTATAAATACGAATTTTTTTTTTTTCCCAATATCTTTTTAAAAATCGGGGTGTATGGAAGAACACTGACAGAAAATAAATTGGGGTCTTAAAGTCTAACTTTGCAAACGGGCCAAAGGGATTTTAAAAACCCAAAAATTTTTTTCTATGCAAAATCGGTAAAAGGGGGGTTTCATATGGAAAACCTCCAGCAAAAAGTGGGTTAGATGTCAATTTTGCAACGTGAAAATTTAAAAATTATTATAAACAGAACTTTTTTTATGCAAAAACCGGTTTTAAAGGGGGGTTTCTATGGAAGAACCCTCCCCCCCACCCAAAATCAAGGGGGTCTTAATTCCCTTACTTTGCAAGGGGAAAAGGGATTTTTAAAACCAAAAATTTTTCTTTTTAGAATATCTATAAAAAACCCCCCAAAAACCCCTTAACTGGTGATGTGTCGGGTTTCCCCTAAGCTAGTTTCCCCCACTGATTTAAATTCTAACAAAGAAGCTTTTTTTGTTTTTGAAATCATTTTTTAAATGGTTTTTTCCCCTGTGGAAAACCAGCACACAGAAAAGAGGCAGGGGGGTTGTGTTAAATTACAGAGCTAAGGGGGGGAAAAATTGGCTTTTCAACAGGAAAAAAATAGTGAAAAATAAAAATAAGACGGGTCATGTGTTTTTAAAAAAACCCAATAAAGACCCCTTGAACTCTCAATGGTGTTTGTTTTTGACCCCCCCCTTGGTCCCTCTGCCCCTGATTTGCTGGCCGCCAAAATTGAAGGAAGAAAAGCGGGGAAAAAAAGGAACAAAAATTGGGCCCTTCGGCTTGGGTTCGGGAAAATACGTAAAGTTTGTCCCAAAAAAATTTTCCTTTTTCGGGCCCGGTTTTCGGGGGCTCAAACTACTCACCCACGAAAAAAAAGCAAGCCCCTACCATTTTGGGGGCCCAGCCCAAATGCAAAAAAATTTTTTTTAAATTTTTTAAATTAACATTTGTTTACTTTGTTTTAAAAGCGGGTAAAAATAAAAAAATATAAAAAACTGGTTATCACTGTAATCATATCGCCCTGTTTGGAGAAAAAACGCTAGCTTGTATTCATCCGCAGGGTGAAAATTTTAATTTAAAAAAAATAAAAATACCGGGAAATTTTGTTTTAATTTTTTTCAGGGAAAGCCTCAAAAAAAAACCTTTTAAAAAAAAAGTGTTCAAAGCATTTTATGAAACCCCATAATGAAAACCAATAAAGACATGAAGACTTTAAAAATGAAATTTTTTTATAAAAAAGCATTTCTATGTTTTTTAAAAGTAGTAAAAACATAAAAAGCATTTAAAATTTATGAAAACTGCAATTGCTTTGTTTAGTAAAGTTATCCTGTCATTTTTTCACTGCCCCCCCGTGAACGCTGTAAAATTGAAGCCCCCAAAAAAAAAATGGGGGGAAATGATTTCCCCCACCCACCCCCCTTTTTTTGAAAAAACCTTTTTGGAATGCCGGTGCAAAACCCAAAAATACCCCAATTCACCCATAGACGGGATCCAAAGGGGGTGTTGAATCCAAAAAGGGGGGCCCCCCACTTCTGTAAGATTTCACCTGTTTGGTACTTTTGGGGGGGGGGCCTTTTTTCAAATGCTACATGGCACCCTTTAAAAAAACGGGGTTTTCAAAACCCAAAAAGTTGGCCCCCCCCCCTTTATGTCACCCCGCCATGTAAAACTATTTTCTTTACATTCAAAAACATTCATTAAAGAATTTGGGTTTTTATTTTGGGTATTGTTCTCTGCGCCCCAAAGGGGTTATTTTTTTCAAAAAATAGGTGGACACCTTTTTTAAAAACACTTGTGTATTTGTTTAAAATACTACATCTCCATTACAGGCAGGTTAAATTTTTTTGGGATTTTGTTCTTGGGCCCAAACGGTTTTAAAATTTTCCGCACTTTTTGTTTTTTAAAAACCTTTTTTAATAAGTTGTGTATTTGTCATATACAACATCTCCATTGCAGGGGAGGTTTTTTTTGGGGGATTGTTCGTTTAAACCAAAGGGAAATTTTAAGGGTGGGAAAAACCTTTGAAATACAGTTTTGTATTGGCATATACACAATTAAAATTTTTAAAAAGAGTTTTTTTTATTGTTTTAAAAAATTTTTGATCAAAAAAGTATGTCAGACAAAAGGGGGGGGTGGCCAAGGGGCCCTTCACATGGGAAGGAGTGGGAAAAATGGCCCCTTAGAAGGCCAAAAGTTTTGGGCGGGGCCAGGCGCGCTAGAAGGGGATTTTTCGCAAACAGGGGTCACTCGGCAAGGCCCCGGGGCTAACCCCGGGGTCCCTTAGCGGGGCCCTTTTTGTTGATCACCAAGGGCCCAAACGGTTCTGAATGGGATGACTTGGTTTATCCATTCCCCCCAGATAAATCTGACCCCTCGCCAAAAAAGTCGGTGGTTGTCAGGGCACAAACCCTTTTTGTTGGGTTTTGCCCAGGGAGCAGTTTTAGGGGCCCTCAAAATGTCCACCCCGCCCCCCTGTCCCCTTCGGTTCCTTTCAACAAGAGAAATACTATTTTGCTGTGGGCTATGGGGCCCCTATTTCAAACCCGGAAAGGAAAAAACTATTTTAGGACCCGTGGCAAACTACTGGGCAGGCCAAAGAAAGGGGGGGCAGACTTTCTTTCTGTTCTTTTCCCGTAGGTGGGCAAGTAGTGAAAGTGGGAGGGGTGGAATGGGAGGTTATGTTGTGAGCGGTTTAGGCTCCCATTTTCCCCGGGGGGACGTTGAGGGAGGAACCCCAGTAAAGGGCAACACTAATAATTTGGGGGCGATGTAGCTAATTGCACTTGGGAGCTGGGTGAACAAGGGCTTCAAAACCCTCGTTATCGGGGGAGAAAAGGGGGGAAACTTGGGGTTTAGGCCCGTGGACCAGCCCCCGCCCAAGTCAGTAGGTGTGGTGGGGGAGTCAGCAGGGGGGGCCAGCAGTGGGGGGAGATCAGGAAACCAAAAAGGTCCCCGGGGGAGGGCCACCCCACTTCACTGGTCCCCCTTCCCGCCCAAAAAAAAGCGCCGAGGGGCTAAAAGAGGGCAGCCGGGGGGAGTAACGGCCCGTCAGTCAGTGCAGGTGTTGGTGGTTAAAAATCCCCCTACTCGGCGGTTGTGGGAGTTTTTGTGCCCAAAGGGCACTGGAGGGGGCGAACTTTGGGGTTTTGTTTGAATCTGTTGGGGAGAAAGTTTAAGAGTGGGCCCAAAGACATAATGTTGGGCACCACAGTCCTGTGTCAACATATGCAGCGTCCCCCATCCCGTGGCCCCGGGGGGAAAAAAGTCGTCTCCCTTTGTGGTTTGGGCCTTCCCCCCCCGCGCAAAAGCTGCGCACCCAGTGGCCCTTTAACCCCTTTCAGGCAGTCAAGGGTCCCCCAAATCTGCCGGAAAAATGAGCTGTTTCTCTTTTTCCTAATTTTCCCGGTCCAAAAGCTCCCGCTCCTCCCCTACTCATGGCGCCAGAGTCGTTTTTAATGAGGGGATTGCAAAGAAAAAAAACAGTATGGTTCCCAGCCATCCTATGGGCACAGAAGTCTTGACCATGTCCTGTTTCCCAAATTTGTTGTACTGCAGTTTCCCTCCCTTTTCAAGAGGGTGCACTTGCCCCCGTTCAGAGAACGAAAGGCTTTGTGCCGGCCGGGAAATCGAGGTCCCAAGCCCTCATTTTTTTTTCGAAAAAGCAGTACCAGCCCCCTGCCAAAATTTTGTAGAAGAGAAAGGGGGGGGCCCGTCCTTTAGGCCCGTCGGTGTCCCTTTCCGTGCGGCGTGTGGAGCTTGTTAATTACGGGGGAAAGGGGCAGTTTCATGTCCTTTACGGGCCCCCTGGGTGAAAGTTTCCCGCCCAGCCAAAACCAAACAACCCTTGGACAGGAAAAGGGCGCCGGGTTTCTCCTCCATGTTGTCAAAATGTGTTTGCTGTATTTCAAAGGCCGTATGACATGGGGCCCCTTTTTTTGCATCAAAGGGTTTTTTTTGTTTATTAGGTAAAACCCAAAAGCAGGAGTGGGGGTACCCTAACACAGAAGCATGCAAAAATTCCATTTAATTTTTCCCTTTTTTTGGTTTTAACTCCTGTTTTTTTATTGGCTTTTTGCAATACTTTTGGATTTTTAACGGATTGAAAGCAAAACACTGGCGGGGTCCAAAAAAGGAAGAGCAAATGATCATTTACGTCAACCCAAAAATTTCTTTCCGACCCTCTCCACTTTTCGGAGGGGGGGTTTTTACATTTTCAGCGTTTTTAAAAAGAAAGGGGGTTTTTTTTCCATAAAACTGTGGAGTCATCTGATGGGGGGGGGTTTAAAAGGAGTGCCCCTCTTTAAAGCCTTTTAAATTTGGGGTTTTGGCCCCCTCAGCTCGTTCTTTCTAGCTGGCGCTGACTTTTCCCTCTCTGGGCCCGTGTTCCCAACCCTTTAGTTATTTGATTTTGTTTTGACCCCCATAAAATGCCCCAGATAAGTGAATGTGGGAAGCCCATTTTTTAGAGGGGGGCGCCTGTAATTGCGTGTCATTTTAAATTTCCCCCGCATTTTTTTCAAAAACTCAAACCACAAATCCCTATGCATATTTTCGCCCTGGGACAATGTTTTTTACAACATCCAAAAGGCTCTCTGCAGCCAAAAGGGAAAAAGCTGTTTTTAATGGATTCATTTTGCCCGAAAATTCATTAAAAAAATTTGAATTTTTTTGGGGAAAAAAAAAAATTTTGCAAAACTCCCCCGAATTTTAAATTTTTTGAGGGAAATTTTCTTTTTTAACCCCCCCGGGAAAACTTTTAAGGGTGGAAACCGATCGGAGTGAAAAACAAATTGGGATGCCCCCAATTCTCATTCCCTTTTTAAAAGCCCTGGGGTCGGGGGTTTTTTGCAAGAAGGGGCTGGTCCTTTTTTATGTGTTTCCGCAAGTTTTTTTTTAGGGTGCATTACCCGCCCTCCACCAGCCGGGTAATACCGTACGTCCAATGTCGGGGAAAAGGGTTTAAAAAAATAAAATATAAAAACATTTTTTAATTTTTTTAGGTGTTGGGAGAGAAACTATTGTTTGGCCGGGCAGCTAATCTCCCGCTTTTTAAAAACTTGGGTTCTTATTCCTTTTTATTGTATCCCCTTTCAAATAGTTTGGGGAAAAAGAAATAATGATTTCCTTATTGTTTTTCTTCAAAATGAAAGATAAGATTATACTAGATCATGAGCAATACATGAAAGCAAAAAAAAGTAATCTTTTACTGCAATGGAGAGGGGAGGGGCTTCTTCACTCTTTTCATGTTATTGCTAATAATATGTACACTTCTCAGACCGGAGCTGATCAAAGAGAAGGACCATCAAGCAATCCCATCACTGCTCTGTTATCAGAGCTCACTAAAGGGAAGTCAGAGAGATTAATGTACATAGGGAAAGTTTAAAAAATGATATAGAAAAAAACAATTATAAAAAAATCCATATCAGTCGCTTATACGGTATGTTTGTAAATATGTTTAAAAAAATGTGATGGTTGTGTCACTTTAAGGGTGGGTTCAAAATGCATGAAGCAAATGGTGCATGCATTTTTATAATGACAGTTTTTTGTAATCAACTCTAATTTGAAATAATGGTGAGACTGGGGTTAATTAAAAAATGTGTATGTTTTTTAATTGCTGGTGCTTTTGTTGCAGTTTTCAACTGGAACATGTAAATCCAACCTAAAAAACAATACATTCTCAGCTTGAAATAAAAAAATGAGTACCCATATGCCATATTAATGCCTTTCAATATTTCTGTAAACAAAAGGTGTACCATAGTTTTTGTGGTATTAAATATCATAGCAGACTGCATTATTCTGCACACTAAAAAGAAACAGTAGCCAAACATACTCCTTTTATATGTGTGAAAAGAGAGTACTATTTGGACACGTTTGATCCATCAACTCTGTAAAAAGAGATTTATTGTCTTTACAGGTTTCACTAAATCTCACCTTATTTTCTTTTTTATTGTTTTTAACCAGATGACAGCTGCCAGAAGGGCTGTTGAAAAAATGAAAGAAAACCATAATAATGAATACGAAGTGGGATCTTCATCTGT
The DNA here is from genome assembly GCA_025379985.1 of Phyllomedusa bahiana. NCBI lineage: Eukaryota > Metazoa > Chordata > Amphibia > Anura > Hylidae > Phyllomedusa > Phyllomedusa bahiana. The sequence continues at coordinate 42,496 of JAODAL010005569.1, read as the reverse complement.
GGTATTATGTAAGTACAACTGTCACAGAACACTGAAAACTAAGTTTTTTCATTCGGTTTTACAGACGTTTTTAAATTTGAAAAACGTCTGTAAAGCGACTGTCAACCTATTACATTGATTTAAATAGAAAATCTGTGCAGCAGTCCACACTGCACAGATTTTCCGCTGGACGGTTTTTGACACCACCAACGTTCCTAATAACTTAGAACATATTCATTCTTCCACCCAGTTTTCGGACAGAACATGAACATGTGGGTGCAAAGGTGGATAGCTTGAATCCGCAAACCAGGGACAAAAGCCGCCCCCTGCGTGACAGAAAAAGACAAAATACCGGTCAGAAAATCCAAAGGCCAAATGTATTAAAACTGTCTAGGTCTAAGACTTTCTTTGTTGCCCATAGCAAACAATCAGAGTTCCCCTTTTATTTTATATAGTGCTCTGAAAAAATGAAAGGAGTGCACTGATTGGTTGCTATGGGCAGCACAGAAAGTTTGAGACCAAGACAATTTTCATACATGTCCCCCCAATTGTTTAAATAAAGTTTTCATGTGAAACAGATTTTTAACCCCTTACCGCCACAGACAGTCTTGACCTTTATGACACAGCCCCATTTTTAACCCCTTACCGACATTTGTCATACCCGTACGTCATAGTCGGGAAGGAGTTCCTGCATTTTGACATATGGGTATGTCATGGAGGTCTTGTGAGCTCACAGTGGAGCTCACAACATCGCCACAGTGCCCCAACTAAGACAAAGACAGAAGGAGTGAGATCCTTCTGCCTTTTCTCGATGCAATAGTGATCGCAACTGCTGTCTCCATACCTGACAGTCCAGGAGAGTAAGAAACACTTCAGGGCTGTCTGTGATGTCAACATGCCCCTCAATGCATTGTGGGCATTGTCGGGCATGGTGAGTGACAGTCACCATGGAGACTAGTATACAGTAGCAATGCTGTGTACTGATCTCTTTTGTATCAGTGATCTGAGGATCACTGATACAAATCCCCTATGGGGAAGAGTGAAAAAAAAGTGAAATACAAACACAAAAAATCAAATAAAAACATGCACACTGCCCTTTTCCCCTTTACAAACACCAATCGCCCCCAAAAAGATCTAAAACAAATAAAGTACGTATATTTGGTATCGCCGCATGAGTAATGACCTACCCCATAAATCTGTCATGTTAATTAACCTGCACGATGAACAGTGTAAAAAAAGAAAAACAGCTCCATACACAGAAAAATAAAAAAGTTATGGCTGTCAGACTATGGAGATGCAAAAACGTGTTTTCTGTTTTGAATAAAAGTGTTTTTATATTGTAAAAGCATTAAAACAAATAGTTAAAAAAAATACAAATTGGGTATCGCTGTAACAGTATTGACTTGCTGAGTAGAAATAGCATGTCATTTATACCGCATGGTGACCACTGTAAAAAATAAAAATAAAAAACACTAACAGAACATTGCTGTATTTTGTTCGAAACGCCTCACAAAAACCTTAATGTGGTTGTCTCACTACATGGACTGCTTTTTATACTAAAGAACTTGCAAAAACAAGTCACTTTGCAATATGTGTCCATTAGCAGTAATCTACCTATCCCTAGATATTCCCTCTTGTATGGGCTGCATCAGCTCCTCAGGTCGCTATAGCTACAGACCTGTTTGATCTATCTTGATAGGCTGCCAGCACTGGTTGCTATAACTACAGACCTAGCTTCTACTGTAGAAAACAGGACTGAGGTAAGATGAATTAATGTAGTGAGAAAACCCCTTTAATAAAAAAGCTTCATTTGCATCCCATAATGGTACCAATAAAAATCTTAACTCATCCTGCAAGAAACAAGCCCATACTCAGCTCTGTATACAGAAAAATAAAAAAGTAATGGCTAGCAGACTATGAAGACATAAAATCACAATTTTTTATAAATGCATTTCTATTGTGTAAAAGTAATAAAACATAAAAAACTATATAAAATTTATTTCAATGCAATTGTACCAACCCACATAATAAAGTTATCCTTTTATTTATACCGCACAGCGAACCCTGTAAAAATGAAGCCCAAAAAACAACGGCGGGACTGCATTTTTTTCTCCCCATTTTAATTCTCCAATGCTAAAAAACTATGGAACACCTGTGCGCCCAAAATGAAAAATACATCCCTAGATGAGATCCATCAGGGGTGTTGAATCTAAAATGGGGTGACTTCTGGAAGGTTTCACCTGTTCTGATACTTTGGGGGCTTTGCAAATGTGACATGGCACCCTCCAAAATCTGCCTTCCAAAAGCCAAATAGTGCTCCCTCCCTTATACGCCCCAACTTGTGCCCAAACAGAAGTTTACACCCACATATAGGTTATTGCCGAATTTGGAAGAAATTGTGTAATAAGTAGAGATGGGCGAATTGATTCTAATGAAGTGGAATTCGTTTAGAATTTCAGGAAAACTTCGGTTCTGAACGAAGTCGAAGTTTGGGGTACTTTGGGTGAAGAAAGTTGCTTTTGACTGTAAAATGGCTGTGAGCACATGGCGTTACATGGGGCAAAGCACTCTGGGGGAAAAAGGGCTTACCTGCAAGACAGGGCAGAGATAAAACCCAATCAGAGACCGCGGGATTCTGTGACGTCCCCCCGGCCACTAAAAAGGGCCACGCGACCGGGGAGCTCACACTCCTCCCCCACTGAAACTGATCAGGGAAAAGGTGCGGGCTGGGGGCTGATTTTTGAAAAAGCTCTTACTGAAGAATTTGTTTTTTTAAAAACAGCGATTTTTGGGGGGGTTTCTCAGTTTTCCCTTCCAGAGACTTTTCCCTTTTAAATTTCTTTTTCCCTGTTTTTTTTGGGGGTTTTGGGGGTTTCTAAACCCCCCAGTGTGCGCCCCAGGGCAGCTGCATATACTTTTTAAATTGCTACCCTGCTCACACAAAATTAAATAAAAAAAGGGGGATAAAATTTTCCTGTTGTTTTTTTTTTAAAAGGAAACAGCTTTTTTTTACAATACAAATAAAATTCTTTTTTGGGGCTGCTCAATTCTTTTGCACAATTTAAAAACCCCCCCCAGGGGTTTAATTAAGCGTTTTTTTTTTCTGCTGTGGTGACTCCAAAAAAACCGTATTTTTTCACCGCCAAAAAATAAAATTTTTCCTTTACCCCAAATTTCCCAAAAAGCAAAGGGTTTTAATTTAAAACAATTTTTTTTTTTTTGGGGTTTTTTTAGCGAGAAAAAAAAGCCTTGAAACACGCTAAAAAAAAAGGGTTTTTCCATATTTGGGGTTTTGCTCAATTTTTTTGGGCCGCAATTTTACACCCGGGGGGTTTAAAATTAAGCGTTGTTCTTTCTGCTGGGGTTACAAAAAAAAACCCGGGTCTTTTTAAAACCCCCCCAAAAATTTAAAATTTTTCCCTGAAGCAAAATTTCAAAAAGCACGGTTAATTAAAATTTTTTTTCTCTTGTTTGTAGCGGAAAAAAGAAAAACGCCATTGAAACATGCTACAAAGCTCGTAGTTTTGTTTTTGGCCCTTTTTTTTTGGGCCGCAATTTACATCCAGGGGTTAATAAACCCTTTTTTTTTTTTCTGCTTTTGTGACAAAAAAAAACCGTCTTTTTCACCCCCAAAGGGATTAAAAATTTTTCCCCCTTTTAAGCATAATTCACAACCCGGGGGGGGTTAAAAATTAAAAAATTTTTTTTCCCTGTGTACGTAAAAACGGGCCCTTTGTAAAAACGCTACAAAGCTCGTAGTTTGGGGTTTTTGCCAATTTTTTGGGCCCAAAATTTTTACATCCAGGGGTTTAATTAAGCTTTTTCCCGGGGCGCTGTGGTGACAAAAATAAACCGTCTTTTTCCACCCCCAAAAAATTAAAAATTTTTCCGTACAAAATTTCCCACAAGCAAAGGGTTTAATTTAAAAAATTTTTTTCTTTTTTGTTTTAGCTTAGAAAACACCCAGTAACCCTTTAAAAAGTTCGATTTGGGTTGCCAATTTTTTTGGAAAATTTAACATCCGGGGGGTTAATTAAGTTTTTTGTTTTTCTGCATTTTGAACTCATAAAAGAAACTTTTTTTTTCACCCGCCACAGAAGAAATTCTTTACATAATTCTATCCGAAAGGTTAAAATTTAACCCTGTTTGTGATTTTTATATTCATTTATTCGGGTTTTTTAAACGGCCGGTTTTTTGGGCAAAAATTTTACCCAAAGGGTTACCCAAGCTTCTTAGGGGGTTCTTTTTGAAATGAAATACGGGGGAAAGAAAATTTATCAAATACAGAAACTTCATCAAACAGGGTCTGAAATTTTAGAACAAACATTATGTCAGACAGAAAAGGTGGCAGGCCTTCACCTCCCAGGGGCAGGGGCAAAAAAACCCAATTCCAGGCCCGGGTCGCAGCCCCGAAAGGGGGAACCGTCCAGCGGGGGCCACTCGGTGAGCCACAACTCCCGCTGCCCCATCTAGGGGGCCCGTGTGTTTTTTTTCAGAAAACCCAATTTTTTCTTGTTTGGTTGACTGGGGCCCATCCACTTCCCCCAGATACATCTGAAAACCCCCACCAAGAGTCCGGGGGGAACGTAAGACAAAAACCCCTTAGTTGGCAGTCCCGGGGAGGGGGTCAGGGCCCTCACCTGTCCTCAACCCGCCTCTGTCCCATCCATTTCCCTCACCAAATCTACATGTTTTGGGGCTCAGCGCCACTATATACGAGGAGAAAAATTTTGGAAAAAGGACAGCCAGCTATTTGGGCATTAAAGAAAGGGGGCCAATATCCCCTGCTTCTGCAGTAGGGGGCAAAGTATAGATCTGAAAGGGGCAGGGGAGGTCATGTTTGGGGGGTCAGCCTCTGAAAAACCAAAACCGGGTGATGAGGACAGAGGACGATAAAACACAAATAAAGATATTAGCCGACCGCACTTGGGAGCCGGTAGGCAAGGGCTTCACATCGTCAGGAAAGAGGGCGTCAGCTTCCCGCGTCAGCAGGGCGAGCCAGCAAGGGGGTCATGTGGCCGTGAGTCAGAGGATAGCAGCTGTGTGGGGTCGGAGCCAACGGCCCACGGGAAAAAAAACCCATTCGCAGCCAAGAAAGTACGGCACAGGGGCTCAGCGAGGCAGGGGCGGCAGTAGTCACTCAGTGCGGAGCGTTGGCGGTAAAATCCGATGGCGGTAAAATCGGCGGTGTGGCAGTTCTTTGCTAAGACACCGGAGGAGCCGAATAGGGGGTATAGTAAATCTGTGGGGAAAGTAAGCGTGGCCAGGAGCTAACGTTGGCCCCCAGGGCTCTGCGTCAACAAAAGCCAGCGTCACCATCCGGGGGGCCGGGGAGAAACGTGGCTCAATTGGTGGCCATCCTCCGCAGAACACAAGCGCCCATGGCACACATGCCATGCGCAGTCACGGCCCACCCCTCGCAGAAGGAGCGTTTCTCTTTGACATCACTCCCGGGGCCAGATGCTCCTCTCCTGCTACTCATGGTGCCAGCATCGTTCACGAGGCATTGCAAAGAGACAACAGTATGCGTCCAACCATCCAAGGGTCAAAGCTGACCGTACCCTGTCCAATTTTTGGTGCGCAGTCCCCCCCTTTCCAAATGGGGGACTCTGCACCGTTCAGAGAACTAATGGGCTTGCGCCGACCCGAGATGGGGAATTCCCAAACCGTATTTCTTTTTTCCAAAAAACAGAAAAAAAAACAGTACTAAACCAACACCCTTTAAACTAAAAAATAACTTTTATTAAAGGGAAAATATAAAAAGGGGCCTAAAAAATCCCAAAAAACCCCCATGAGTACTAGACCAAGAAAACGGGATACCGCCCTGAAAAGGGCACCCCACCCAGGAACATAAACCTCCAATCCCCAGAAAACCCCCTTTAAACTAATAAATACAACATAACACAAAAAATAAAATTTTAAAAATTACCCAAAATGAAAAACAACCAAAACCACCACAAAAAGAACTAACAAAAACTTAAAACCCAAAAGGGAAAATTTTAATTGATAGGGACAATAAATGTGCTAAAACCATATTCAAATAAGTTCCATATACGTTTAAGCACAGTAATATATGCTATAACCATATTCATAGGATTTTAGAAAGTTCCACACGTTTCCCCCGGCACATGTGATTTTTGGGTTTACAGGGAACAAACATAGATAAAGGACACAAATATTGTAATAAGTAGACAACTACTCCCTTTGGGAAAAAAGGGCGGGGATAGATAGCACGCTTACATCCGGGACAGGATCCGGGAATACAGCCGAACCCAAAAGGCAGGTAGGCCCCCGCTTAAAGGCAACGTACTGGTTTAAATATCATTTAAGATGCTAACTCACCTGAGGCGATGCAAGCGCGAGTAAAAGGTAACGGCGTCTCCAATAGAACACTGCGCAAGCACAAGGAATCAATAACGCATGTGCAGATGTAAACTACAATAGAAAACTACCAAAATGGCGATGCTGACCAGCGAGTTAGAGAGCGCAGGCGCAGAGAGCTTGCGCATGCGCAGAAGGAAAGAAAGACCGCGCAATAGAATGAGGAATAGTAAGTGGCGTATGTTTGCACTATGGCAACGGTAGTTACATCCCTGAATGACGGGATGCAGAGTGAGCTGCCATAGGATAAAACTACAGAGATAGCAAACAGAAGTATGTTGATAGACTAAGCGCTCATTATGATGAAGAATCAATAATAGTTAGTAAAAGAGAATAGATATAAATAAACACGGAGGTTGCCATGAGGAATAAAGCAATATGCAGATACAAGCAAGTAGATAAACTAGTGATAGAATATAAAAAGAAATAGATAAACAAATATAGTACAGAAGACAACTCTACTAAATAAACGATGTAAAACTAAGGGAATCGTTTATCCCGAAAGGATGTAGAGTTTTCAGGAGGAAGATTCAATTGGCCTCACGTTGTAAAACTTTTTTTTATCAAAGTCCCCTTTACGTACTGATGGAGAGACCACTTTAACCACAAAAAAGGTCAGAGCAAAGGGGTTCTTAGAATGTATTGAGTTCATATGTTGTGCCAGAGGGGTATCACGTTCGTTACGGATGTCTCCCACATGCTCCAAAATTCGACGTCTGGGTCTATATCGTTACACGGTCTCTTTAAGGAACTTGAGGGAAAATATAAAGCCTATATAAAATCATGGTGGGAATTAAAATCACTTGAAAATTATTCCAAGCATAGTATAGTACCCAAAGGGTTACGTATCTTCATCACTCCAGCAGCACGATCACGCAACCCCGATGTGATGAAAAGGTGGGAAACAGAGGCTACACAATCTTCATTGAGATTTATTAGTATCTTAATTGATGAGGAAAAAAACATCTTAAAACGGTCTCTTAAAAGCCTCAAAGAAGTTACGGAACTTGCTTTAATATGTTAGGGAGAATCTGACTTTCTAAGACTAGAGGGAGAGTTGCATAACAACATCGATAGATTTGCCAATCAATTAAAAGAAAGGAAACATAACCAATTTGTGAGGGACCTTACTGAATTTAGGGAGAATAGAGCTTATAGTAATATCAATAGAACCTCTCGAATTGTAGACACCGAACCGTCTTCTTCTGAAACAGACGTGTCCGACGGTGAACCTAGACATCTTAATAGACCTTTTCAGAGATCCCCATATCGCACGTGTCAAAAACCTATTAATACGAGTAAATGGGTTGCTCGCAAAAAACGTGTCAACAAAAAATCAGATTTGCTCCCACCTGGCTCCTCTACTTCTGGATCAGTACAATCAGCATCCTCTCAGGCCCAAGTAGTAACACAGGATATGGCCAACACTCCAGCTCCTGCTTCTCCCCGGGCTTCATATTTTTTAGAGAAGATTCTTCATGTTCAATGAGGAAGCTTGAATCTACTACTATACCACAAGAACAATCTAGGCAAATTGTGAATTTATCTAGTCGTAATCTCACTACACTAGAAATACAAATTCTTAACAGAGGTCTATCCTTCGTACCCAATACACCGTTTTCAGCTTTCAGTTGGATTAAAGATAACCATTTATTTGCCAGAAATCTCAAGTGGAAAAAATTCTTTTAACTCCATGAAAGGAGACAATGTATAGAACTAGGTGTTGATCCAGCAGACTTCCAGGATTTTAGGTTATTATCTGAACTCCTGGAGGAAGGAGAAAAAGACCGGTCGAAGGGCCCCTTTACAAAATTACGCCCTAAAAGCACGAAAATGCCCCCTCTGATTGACAACAACATTGACACATTTGTCAAGGTAGTTTGTGATTCTAACGAGAAACTCCAAGTTGAGGGCAATACTCGACCTAGATCATACAACCTTTCAAAGGAAGAATTTCTTGCCCTCAAAAATCTTGAACAAGATACATCAATCATAATCAAACCATCCGATAAGGGGGGTAACATAGTCATCTTGAATCAACAGGACTATGTTAACATGTGCCTAGACGTACTTAAAGATCCCAACGGGTACACCATTTTACCATCTGATCCCACCATTCTCTATAAAAAAGAATTAGATATTCTTCTTCATGAAGCACTGTCACGTGCACTTATTGACATGAATGAATTCTCCTTTATGTCAACGGCCTCCCCACAGACCGCCACGTTCTATGGTCTACCTAAAGTCCACAAAGGACTAGTACCTCTCAAATGTAGACCCATCGTCTCGGGTATTAATAATCTTATTTAAAACGTAAGCCTTTACTTAGAATCAATTTTGTCCCCCTTCGTCACTGTGCTGCCATCATATATTAAAGATACTACCGATCTCCTTCTAAAATTAGATGGCATGCTTATTGAACCAGGGGTGTGGCTATGTAGTATCGATGTGGAGGCCCTTTATAGCTCTATACCACATGAATTTGGTTTAAAAAGCGTTCAATAATTTCTTGATACTAGGAGCAGTTTTCTTCACGATCATAGTGATTTTGTCCTTAGACTTCTTCACTTTGTCCTTACCCATAATTTTTTTCTTTTCAATGGTTGTTATTACCACCAGCTCAGGGGGACGGCTATGGGGATCCCTTGTGCTCCCTCATACGCAAACCTCTTCCTGGGCTGGTGGGAAGACAACATTGTTTTTTCTGATCAGTACCATGACATATGGGAGAATATTTTATTTTGGGGCTGCTGCATCGATGATATCATTATCCTATGGTCAGGGACAGATATCTTATTCAACGAATTTGTAGAGAGGTTGAACTCCAACTCAATAGGTCTAAGGTTTACTTCCACCATACATGCCTCTGAATTGGTATTTCTGGATATTATTATCAAGAAGGGCCAAGATGGTACATTGGAAACTGCATTATACAGAAAATCCACGGCTGGTAACAGTTTACTGACCTGGGATAGCGCACACCCCTTTCCTCTACGTCGGGGTATACCCAAAGGACAGTACATCAGAGCCAGATGTAATTTTTCATCCATGCCCTCCTTTAAAAGAGAGGCAGATACACCTAGAAGGAGATTTACTGAGCGGGGGTACCCCCAAAAGATCCTCAAAGAAGCTTACGAGTGGGCCCGTGGGGTAGATCGTTCATCACTGTTGCAACCACAAAAGAACTTAGAGAAGGATAATAAATTGAGAATCATTGGTACGTTTGATAACGCCTCGCCACAAGTAACCAGGATTATTAAGAACTTCTGGCCTATATTACAACAGGACCCTGATCTATCTCAATTTATTGAGCCATTTCCCCAGATCTCCTTTAGGAGGGGGAGAAACATTGGAGATCTCTTGGTACACAGCCACTATGTCCCCCCTAAACCAGAGAGATCATGGCTACGCAGCGACATCGTAGGGACCTATAGGTGTGGTCGTTGCAAAGCATGCAAATTTTATTTCAGTTTCTAAAGGGGTCAAAATTTTCATACTGGTAGAGAGTTTTAAATCTTATAGTTACGCCAACTGTAAAACTAAAGGCGTAGTTTACCAAGCCTCCTGCGAATGTCCACTCATGTATGTGGGGAAGACAACGCGAGAGCTGAGACATCGAATTTTGGAGCATGTGGGAGACATCCGTAACAAACGTGATACCCCCTTGGCACAACAATGAACTCAATACATTCTAAAACCCCTTTGCTCTGACCTTTTCTGTGGTTGAAGTGGTTTCTCCATCAGTACGTAAAGGGGACTTTGATAAAAAAGTTTTACAACGTGAGGCCAATTGGATCTTCCTCCTGAAAACTCTACATCCTTTCGGGATAAACGATTTCCTAAGTTTTACATCGTTTATTTAGTAGAGTTGTCTTCTGTACTATATTTATTTATCTATTTCTTTTTATATTCTATCACTAGTTTATCTACTTGCTTGTATCTGCATATTGCTTTATTCCTCATGGCAACCTCTGTGTTTATTTATATCTATTCTCTTTTACTAACTATTATTGATTCTTCATCATAATGAGCGCTTAGTCTATCAACATACTTCTGTTTGCTATCTCTGTAGTTTTATCCTATGGCAGCTCACTCTGCATCCCGTCATTCAAGGATGTAACTACCGTTGCCAAAGTGCAAACATACGCCACTTACTATTCCTCATTCTATTGCGCGGTCTTTCTTTCCTTCTGCGCAAGCGCAAGCTCTCTGCGCCTGCGCTCTCTAACCCGCTGGTCAGCATCGCCATTTTGGTAGTTTTCTATTGTAGTTTACATCTGCACATGCGTTATTGATTCCTTGCGCTTGCGCAGTGTTCTATTGGAGACGCCGTTACCTTTTACTCGCGCTCGCATCGCCTCAGGTGAGTTAGCATCTTAAATGATATTTAAACCAGTACGTTACCATTCTAATGCCTGCCTACCTGCCATTTGTTTCTGCATCATATATCCCGGATCCTAGTACCGGACTGTAAGCAGCGCTATCTATCACCGGCCATTTTTCCAAGGGACGTATGTTGTCTACTTATATACAATATTTGTGTCCTTTAATTATGTTTGTTCCCTGATGAACCCGACTCACATGTGCCGGGGGAAACGTGTCGGAACTTCTCTGAAATCCATATGAATATGGTCTATAGCATATATTACTGTGCTTACAACGTATATGGAACTTATTTGAATATGGTTTATAGCACATATTATTGTGCCTATCAATTGTAATATCCCTATTAGGTTTATAAGTTTTTGTTAGTTCTTTCTTGTGGTGGCTTTGGTTGTTTTTCACTATTGGTACACTTTATAATTTTATTATTTGTGTTATGTTGTATTTATTAGATTAAGGGTTATCTAGGGAATGGTAGGTTTAGGTTCCTGGGTGGGGTCGCCCTTCTTCAGGGCGGTATCCCCGCTTTTCTTAGGTCTAGTACTCATGAGGGTCTTTTAGGGATTGATTTAGGTCCCTTTTTACTATTTATCCTTTATAAAAGTTATATTTTAGCCGTAAGGTGTATGGTTTAGCTACTGTAGTTTTTTGCTTATATTTCTTCTTACGCCAGGCATCTATATCATGGGTGTTCTCTTCACGCATTATCTAGAATAAGAGACCTCGTAGTTTTCCAAAAAGGCAGTACCAGCACTTCATAAATATGTAGAACAGAAGGTGGGCTAGTCCTTGAGCTTATCGGTTTGTTCCAAGATGCACGGCAGCGCGGACGTCTGGAGCTGTAACTACGGTCAGGGCCAGTACATGTCCTTTACGGCCCACTGGGTGAATGTGCTTCCGGCCCAGGCACACCAACAACTTGGACAGGAGACGCCGCTTTCTCCTCCACATTGTCAAACTGTGGCTCCTGCGCCAATGTCCGCCTCCTCCTCCTCCACCACCATCTCAGCCTCCACAAGTACTGCTCCATCATACCATCACGCAGTTCTACACCTGGCTTGCCTCGGCGAAAGAAGTCACACAGGGGAGGAACTGCTCCGCGTCATGCAGCAAGAAATCGATGTGTGGCTTTCTCCGCGCCAACTGCAAATCGGAACCATGGTGACGGACAATGGGAGGAACATGGTGTCCGCGCTGCACCGAGGAGGGATGATCCATGTGCCCTGCATGGCACACGTGTTCAATCTGGTTGTGAAAAGGTTCCTGAAGTCTTCCACCGATCTTCAGAAGATTTTGAAAATGGCCAGGAAACTGTGCATGCACTTTATCCATTCATACAAAGCCAGGAACACCCTCCTCGAGTTGCAGCGGCAGAACGGCCTCCCCCAACACACTCTGATATGCGATGTTTCCACCCGCTGGAATTCCAGCCTGCACATGTTGGACCGACTGTATGAACAGAGAAAGGCCATTAACGATTTTTTGATGATCCAGGCAGACAGGAGTACTCCCCTGTGTAACTTTGATGTCAGCCAGTGGCAGCTCATGCGTGACACCTGCCGTTTGTTGAGGCCATTCAAGGAGGCCACGTTATTTGTCAGTCGCCAGGACGATGGGATGAATAACGTCATTTCACTGCTTCATGTCCTGGAGCAGATGCTGAAAAATCTGTCTGGGCACGGGACTGGAGATGTGGCGACTACATCTCGCGGCCACATGAGTCCGCTGGGGACTGAAATGGAGGAGGAGGAGGAGGACATTGGAGCAGAAGCATTGTCTGGTGAAATGATTGGATTTTCTACCCAGGTGACAAGAGATGAGGAGCAGGAGCAGCTGGAGGAGGTAGATGGAGATGAGGAAGACGAGGCAGATGACCCACAAGCACCGTGGCAGTATACAGTGGAGATGGAGGCAGGGAGCCCCTCGAGTCACTTTGTGCAGATGGCCCGCAGCATGCTGATTTGCCTGGCTAGTGACAGCCGAATAGTCAGCATCCGGCAGGGATAAGACTTCTGGCTCTCCACCCTATTGGACCCTTGCTACCTGTCCAAAATGGGAGCCTTTTTCCCAGCTATTGAGAGGGAGGACAAACTCAAATACTATAGGGAAATCCTCCATAATCAGTTGGCCGCTGCCTATGTGCGGCATCGTCCCTCCTCTGACAGGTCTGACCGCTGGGTTCTTCAGCGCTCACGTACTACTGCCGCTGCTGCCTGTGGAAGGTGGGGGGGTCGGAGCAGTACCAGCTCCATCAGCAGCAACCTAAGTCTGGAGTCACTGATAAGCAGCTTCCTTCACCCGCCTAGTGAGGAGGGCAGTCGCCAGCAGCAGCAGGAGGACCTGGAGCAGACCCTGAACCAACAGGTGGTGGCCTACTTGGACAGCACTCTGACACCCCAGTTAGAAAATCCACTGGACTACTGGACAGCCAAACTGGATGTGTGGCCGCAACTTGCCGAGTTTGCAGTGGAGAAGCTGTCCTGCCCGGCCAGTAGTGTGGCATCAGAATGGGTGTTCAGTGTGGCGGGGGCCATCGTTACCCCAAGGAGAACCCGCTTGTCCACGGGAAATGTGGAACAACTGACCTTTGTCAAGATGAATCAGGCGTGGATCGGCCAGGATTTCCACACACCAATGCCTTAGGCGTCAGACTACATCAGCCATGACGCCTCACCCACACTTTGAGAAATGAGTCTTGGTTCAAACTACCTGCCTCAGCCACTATTCTGATGCCGCCACCCACCTTATGCCACACATCTGCTGACAGTTTCTCCATCTGCCACCAACCATCTTTACCAGGGACTGGTATTGCCACCCACCTCCACACTCTCTGTCATTGTGCCACTGTCCCGACCTCCTGCTGCTGTTGTTGCTGGTGCCATGACATCCACACTGTGTCATTGTGCCACTGTCTGACCTCATGCTGCTGCTGTGGCTGCTGCCGTGACCTACACACTGTGTCATTGTGCCACTGTCTGACATCATGCTGCTGCTGTGGCTGATGCCGTGACCTACACACTCTGTCATTGTGCCACTGTCTGACCTCATGCTGCTGCTGTGGCTGCTGCCGTGACCTACACACTGTGTCATTGTGCCACTGTCTGACCTCATGCTGCTGCTGTGGCTGCTGCCGTGACCTACACACTGTGTCATTGTGCCACTGTCGACCTCATGCTGCTGCTGTGGCTGCTGCCGTGACCTACACACTGTGTCATTGTCCCACTCTGTGGCCACCCTGTTTTTGCCACCTCCATAATGTCATTGTGCCACTGTCTGACCTCATGCTGCTGCTGTGGCTGCTGCCGTGACCTACACACTGTGTCATTGTGCCACTGTCTGACCTCATGCTGCTGCTGTGGCTGCTGCCGTGACCTACACACTGTGTCATTGTCCCACTCTGTGGCCTACTCCTGTTTTTGCCACCTCCAGAATGTCATTGTGCCACTGTCTGACCTCATGCTGCTGCTGTGGCTGCTGCCGTGACCTACACACTGTGTCATTGTCCCACTCTGTGGCCTATTACTGTTTTTGCCACCTCCAGAATGTCATTGTGCCACTGTCTGACCTCATGCTGCTGCTGTGGCTGCTGCCGTGACCTACACACTGTGTTATTGTGCCACTGTCTGACCTCATGCTGCTGCTGTGGCTGCTTCCGTGACCTACACACTGTGTCATTGTGCCACTGTCTGACCTCATGCTGCTGCTGTGGCTGCTGCCGTGACCTACACACTGTGTCATTGTCCCACTCTGTGGCCTACTCCTGTTTTTGCCACCTCCAGAATGTCATTGTGCCACTCTCTGACCTCATGCTGCTGCTGTGGCTGCTGCCGTGACCTACACACTGTGTCATTGTGCCACTCTGTGGCCTAATCCTGTTTTTTGCCACCTCCAGAATGTCATTGTGCCACTGTCTGACCTCATGCTGCTGCTGTGGCTGATGCTGTGACCTACACACTCTGTCATTGTGCCACTGTCTGACCTCATGCTGCTGCTGTGGCTGCTGCCGTGACCTCCTCACTGTGTCATTGTCCCCGTCACTGGCCTACGCCTGGGTTTGCCCCCTCCCGACTGGCCTTGTGCCTCTGACTGACCTCATGCGGCTGCTGCCGTGACCTCCACACCCTGTCATTGTGCCACTCTGTGGCCTACTCCTTTTTTTCCCACCTCCAGAATGTCATTGTGCCACTCTCTGACCTCATGCTGCTGTTGCTGCCGCCGTCACCTCCACACTCTGTCACCTATGTTGCCACCTGAGCCCTCAGCTTGTTTCTGTCCAGCTGGCGCTCGCAGGACTTTATCAGGCTACATTTCCCCTTCAGTTTTTTGGTCAGTTTTGCCCTCTTAAGTGCCCAGGGAATTTTATAGTGAAGCGATTCTAAGAGCAGCGGCAGTCATGTGTGTGTCATACTAAAACACAACAATGCATGAAGACCAAACCAAGCTCCCTCTGCATATTTAAGCATGGCACAATGTTCTACAGCACCCTACAGGCTCTGTGCAGCCTGGAAATAGCTGTTTTTTAACGTGATTCGTCCCGAAGTAATTCGTAACGAAGTTATTTTTTGTCGGGAAATTCGGCGAAGTGAACGAATTGAATTTCGGGAAATTCGCCCATCTCTAGTAATAAGGTTTTGGGTGCTTTTTTTCTAGGATTCCCTACAAAAAAATAAAAATTTTCAGCTAAAATTGCAGATTGTTGGAAAAAAGTATTTTTTTTAGCCTAAAGCTAAAAAAAATTTTTAAACACCTGTGGAGTTGATATACTCACTATACCCCTGTATATATTACTCAAGGGTTTCCAACATGGGGTATTTAAAGAGTGTTTATTAAGTTTTAGCACCTTAGGGTGTCCGTAAACCTGAAATGGCGCCTTAAGAAAATCGTAATGAAAACCCCAAAGTCAGGTAGGTGCTCCTCCTACTTTGAGGCTTGTGGTTGAGCCAAATAGCACAGCAGGGCCACATTTGGGCTATTTCTAAAAACGGCAGAATCTGGAGAATTAATGTTGAGTTTACCTGGTCACATTTACTGTGTTATAGTGAATAATATATAAAAAGGTAAAATCTGTAAAACTAATGAAATTTTGAAATTTCATCTCCACTTTGCTTTATTTCTGTGAAATACCTAATGGGTTAAAAAACCTCCTAAACAATGTTTTAAATACTTTAAGGGGTGTAGCTTCTTATATGGAGTCATGTATGGGGGGTATCTAACATACAGGTCCCTTAAAGCTACGTCAGAACTGGACTAGTGCCGTAAAAAATCTTTGTTGCAAATTTTCTTGAAAATGTGAACAATTACTACTAAATTTTTAAGCCCTCTAATGTCGTTAAAAAAAAGAAAAAACTACAAAAACTCTACTTTTAATTGAGTAATTGGGTGTAGAGAAAACCCAAAGATGGATGATATAGTAAAGACCTGGGTATACAAATATACTATAGAACAAACCACTGAAAGTATAACACCTAGGATAAAATATAACTTTTAATAGAAAATAATTAATAAACATTCAATTTAACTACTCTACATAAACCCTACAAAAACCCTACAACAGTTCCCTAAAAATACTAAATCTGCCTATCTAATAATGGGGGACCCGCATCAATAGGGGCGCCCCCACCAGGAACCTAAACTATCTCGGCCCTAACTAACCCTAACTAGTTATACTAATAACAAAAAATACTACAAAAGAAAAAAAAAAGAAAATATTAAAGAAAAAAGTGCTCAAAACTGTGTAAACAAAAATAATGACACTATGACAACACAATACAACTATATTCCTATGTTCACAATATACAACTATTTCTGTATTTACAATCTATAGCCCTGTTCCACTATGTTACAATGCGTTTCCCCCCAATTGTGGGGTTCATCAGGGAACACAATCTACTCCAAACGGGAGGAGGAAAGTATATCAAAATATACATAGGCCATACAAGCTGTATAAAAAATGATAGACTCACGTCTCTGTTAGAGACAGTTAGGATGAGGGATAAGTAATGATTCCTTTAAGGGTCCATGATGCATCAAATACGGATCCCTCCAATGTGGTTGCCGAGATAGGAATGAAGAAGGCAGCGTTCTAGTGAATAATGGATAAAAATGTAAAATCTGTAAAACTAATGAAATTTTGAAATTTCACCTCCACTTTGCTTTAATGTCTGGGAAATACCTTATGGGTTAACAAACTTCCTAAACACTGTTTTAAATACTCTAAGGGGTGTAGTTTTCTATATGGAGTCATGTATGGGGATATCTAACATACAAGTCCCTTAAAGCTACGTCAGAACTGGACTAGTGTCTTAAAAAAATCTTTGTTGCAAATTTTCTTGAAAATGTGAACAATTACTACAAAATGTTTAAGCCCCCTAATGTCATAAAACAAAGACATTTAAAAAATGATGTCAACCTACAGCAGACATATGGTAGATACTAGTTATAAACTATTTTGAGTGGAATAACTATCTGTCTTACACGCACACATTTTTGAAGTTTGAAAATGGCAAATTTTTCCAATGTTTCAAAATATTTTGATATTTTTCACAAATAAACAAGGATGGTATGGACCAAAATTTCTTACTTATTTAAAGCACAATGTGTCACGAGAAAACCTTCTCTGAATCAAGTGGATAGGTAAAAGTGTTGAAAAGTTATTATATAAATTGTTGCATGTCAGGTTTCAAAAATGGGGCTCTGTCAGGAGTGTCAAAACTGGCTGCGGCGTTAAGGGGTTACATTATTATTATTAGTTATTTTCGAGCACCCTTAGTTCCAGGGCACTGTACATTTAGACAAGTACAAAATACAAAAAGTACAAAGTACAACAAGAGGGAGAGATGGTCCTGCCCATGGGGGCTTACGTTCTACAAGGATGGTGGGGAGAAACAGAAGGTGAGGGGCAGACATGTTTGTGACAGTAAGGTTATTGTTGGTTATAGACAATCCTGAAGAGATGGTTTTTCTTTTGAGGCTAGCGGAAGGGGAGGAGAGTCTGATGTGTTGGTTCAGTGAGGTCCATAGTATGGGGAAAGCACGGGTGGAGTTTTGGCGACAGCTATGTGAAGAGCTGATAAGAATATCTAGAGATTAAGGCAGAGATTTATGGAGGGTAGAGGTTATGGAGAGCAGTGTAAGTCAGGGTTACTAACTTGAACTTGGTGCGCTACACAATGGGTAGCCAGTGAAGGGATTGGCAGTTGGGAGAGGCAGAGGAGTATCAAGGAGAGAGGCAAATCAGATAGACATCAGAGTTAAGAATGATTTGGAGGGGCGTGACGGTGCTAGATGGGAGGCTACAGAGAAGGATGTTGCAGTAGTCTAGGCGGGAGATCACAATGGCATGGACAAGCATTTTTGTGGTATCAAAGTTAAGGAATGAGCTTATTCGGGATATACTTTTCAAGTGGAGGCGGCAGGCAGGGGTTAGGGTTTGGATGTGCGGTTTGAAGAGGAGTTAAAGACAGCGAACTTGTGGAGCCGGTGAAAGTGTGGAGCCATTGACTGTGATAGAGAGATCCAGTGCGGGGATAGAGTGGGATGGTGGAAAGATGATGAATTCAGTTTTCTCTACATTTAGTTTTAGGAGATGGGAAGAAAAAAAGGAGGATATGGACAATAGGCAGTCTGGGATACGACATCAAGGGGATTATAAATTTAGCAGTAAGTTGTAACATTTTCAAGAAAATTAGCAACATACATTTTTTTAGGGACCAGCCCAGTGCTAATGTGGTTTTAACCCCTTAACGACCGCCCACCGTCTTTTGACAACAGGTGGTGCAGGTTATCTTTCTGCAGCAACATATAGAGACGTTGCTGCAGAAAGAGGGGTTTTGTGGCTCCCAGCAGCGCAGCTGCGCTAGGAACAGAGCTATAGTTAACAGTTTCATTCTGAGAGCAATCTCTTTAAGCACCAGGAAGCAAAGGAAACCTCCCCAACACTTAACCCTGTGATTGCCATGGTCCATGACCACGGCATAATCAAAGAGAATTCCCTTGCTCAATTGGGTGATCGGGACTGCCAATGACCAATTGGGTGATCTGTATAGGAAGTCTGCGCTCAGGGCACACTGTGTTAAATAGTTATCCCTTAATGGGGTAAAAAAAAGTTTAAAAAAACCTTAAAAAGTGTAGAAAGAAAAATAAAATAAAAATAAATATTAAAAAAAGTTATTGTGCATACATTACACAAAAAAAACCTACACATATTATGTGTCTACACGACTGTAATGACCTGTAGAATTCATATAAGGAACAGCTGATTTAATATCAGGAGGCCCCCCAATTTCTAATGTACATTGGGAAGGAGGTGCTAGGGAGTCCACTTCCGGAGGGCTGTGCGCTACGAGCCTGCTATTTTCCATCTGAGTTGTCGCTCTGTAATTCGGGCTGCTGGAGAAGCCCTGGATTAAAGGAACTTTATCGTACTGCAGGTTTGAAGAGGGGGTGGCGAGGGTGGTGAGCTTGGAGAACTGGACAGACACTGTAGATGGTTTAATATTAATTAATATGTCGCAGATGTGAACTGTTACCCTCACTAATTGAGCTTCTGATGTCTGATGCAATAATTGCATAGCATTCCAAGATTTTTGCACAATGTTTGAGGCATCAGGGCATTAACTGAGTCCCGGAAATTGGTTTTCCAAGTCTATTATCTTCACACTGGGGAAATCCTCAGTAAAGTTAACCCCTTAAGGACCCGCCGTTTTTTTTTTTTTGGTGACACGTTCGTTTTTCTCTCCTCGCCTTCTGAAAGCCATAACTTCTTTATTTTTCCACCTACATATAATCTTGATTGATTTTATTTTGCGGGACTAGATGTACTTTCTAATGGTTTTATTAACTATTCTATATAATATACTGTGAAACCGCAAAAAAAATCCAAGTGGGACAAATTGTGAAAAAAAATTTTATTTTTGCCATGTTTGCGGGGGTTTTGCTTTTACGGCGTTCAAATCTCAGTAAATATAATGTGTTATCTGTATTCTACAGGTTGTAACGCATCCGGCAATACCAAAACATGTAGGGTTTCCGTATGTTTTGGTACCGTAAAAAAATTCCAAACATTTTCTATTTTGAAATTTGCGCCAGGGGCGCCTTTTGTTGGGAAAAATTTAACTTTTTTGAAATTTAACACCTTTAGGGAAACGTCGTGAGGGGGAAATTTTTTGCGGGATGAAGTGTATTTTTATCGCTAGCATTTTGGAATGCATGGGGATTTTTTTTGTTCTTTTTTTTTCCCTTTTTTTGAGTGACATAAATGACCACAAAACTTTTAATTTTGGCTTTTTGGAAATTTTTTTTTCTTCTACGGTGTTCAGCTTTAGGGGATAAATGATGTTTTTTTTTTTTTAGATCGGATTTTTTCGGACGCGGGGGGGGAATACCAAATATGTGAAACTTTTTTTTTTTTTTAAATTGTTTTTTATTTTTTAAAAAGGGGGGGGGGAAAAAGGGGTGATTTGAACTTTTTTTACTTTTTTTTTTGTATTTTAAAAAACTTTATTATTTTTTTTTTTTTACTAAAAACTTTTGGGCCACCTGTGGTAATGCATTGGGGGTTGTACAAAGAGGGGCGGTTTCCCCTTCCTTTTCTGCGGACGGAAGGGGGGCCCAAACCCGGGCCGGGGAAAAGTGGGGGACCCTTTCCCCCAAGGTCCCCCCCCCAATGCCCGGTGATCGGTCGGGCGCATAGCTGCGCTTTTGCCGATCACCAACCGGGATCGGTGCCCCGGGCACCGATGGGCTTTTTAATTCCCAAAAGCCGCGGCCTTTTTAGCCGGGGGCGCCTGATGGGGTTTTTTTTTTTTTAAAAAACAGCGCCAGCGGGGGGGAGCCACCCCCCGGGACGCTGTTACGGGCCGGGGTGTTGGGAGCGTTTTGGGCCGCTAACCCCGGCGGCTGTGGGGGGGGGCGGGAGCGTTTCCCCTGCTAACCTCTTGGGCCCGGGGGTTTTATTTCATACGCCCAAGGTCTTTAAAGGGGTTAATTATTTTTTCGGGGTAAATTTTCAGTAAGGGGGTTTTTTCAAAAATTTTAATAAGGTTCTAATTTGTTTGTGTGAGTTTTGTATAAAATTTTTGGGAAAATTAGCATTCTGGAAAAGTTTAAAATTTTGGGGGTTTCTTTATTTATACTGCTTTAATTTTTTCTATATCTGTGGAAACTTTTTGGCAATTTTTTTTTCTTCAAAGGGTTTTTTTGGGGAAAAGCTTAATTTAAAAAATTTCAAAAGAATTAAATTTAAAAAAGTTTATTTAGTGTGAAATGTGAAAGTGCAAAATAAATTCTGCAATAATGCCCCCCAAAAATACATCTTCTCTCACATAAAATAAGTTCTCATAGAACTGCGTCACGTAAAAGGTAAAAAAGATATGACTGTTGAAACGCAAAAAGAAGCAAGAACTACAAAATGTAGCTGGTCTAAAGGGCCTATATGTTAGATACCCTCATACATGACTCAATCTAAAAAAATGACCCCTTAAAGTATTCAAAACAGTGTTTAGGAAGTTTGGTAACCCTCAAGGTGTTTCACTGACATTAAAGAAAAGTGAAGGTGAAATTTGGAAATGTCACTTTATTTTGCAGATTTTCAATTTTTATTCATTATCCACCGAAACACAGTTGAACAGGGAAATGCAACTCAGTATTGATTCCCCTGATTCTGCTATTTTAGAGATATCCCATATCTGGCCCTAGTGTGCTATTTTCCTCAACCACAAGCCTTGGAATAGGAGAACTTTGGGGTCTCATTTTCATTAGGATATTTTTAGGCACCATTTCAGATTTGCAGAGACTTTAAGGTGCTAAAACTTAATAAACACCTCTAGAAAGACCTTCATTTGGAATCCACACCCATTAAGGAATAGAGGTTCTTTAACAGGAGGTTGTTTATAAGGTTTAGCACCTTAGTACTGACAACTGAAATGGTGCCCCTTGGAAATATCCCAATGATAAATGAGACCCCAAATTTCAATAGGTGTTTCTCTATTATGAGGCTTAAAACCTTTTATTGTTTAAAACCCTTATTTTTTAGAGATGGCGGCGAAATGATTCATAACGGAAATAGGGGAGGGAATTCGTTTTTTTTAGTAATTTCAGGAAAAAATAAAAAAACTTGGTTCGGCAACGAAGTAGAACTTTGGGGCTACTTCGGCGAGTGAACGAAGTGGGATTATGTTTGATAAAATGGCTGGCGAAGACACATGGCGCTACATGGGCAATGCAATCGGAGGTAGATGGGCCATAGCCTTGCATGAATGTGCAGAGATGTGTCAAATCAGAGTCGCGGGATTCTGTGACGTACCCGCACTATATAAGTCGATGCGCGCCGCTGGGAGTCACATCCTCTCACTGTACTGACAGGAAAGGTGCTGCTGCGGGTGATAGCGCTTTTGAAGAACTGATGTTTACCACAGCGATTTTTGGGGGGATGTTAAGCGTTTTGTCTCAGAGACTGTTCTCTGAATGTTCTTTTTCTGATTTTTTTGGGGATATTGGATCTGAAATCCAGTGTGCGTCCAAATGCAGCTGCTTATAACATTCAATATCATGTGGGATCTAATGCCAGTTCCTGTTGTATTCATTTAAAGAAACAGCGTTTTTACAATTACAAATAACACTTCATTTTTGGCTGCTTCAATTCTATTGCGCAATTTACATCCATGGGGTTAATAAGCGTTGTTTTGCTGGCATGTGCTGACAAAAAAAAACCGTCTTTATCAACGCCAAATATATATATATTTTTTGGTAGCCTAATTCACAAGCAAAGGTTAATTACAATTTTATCTCTTGTTGTGTGGAGTTGAAAATACGCCATTGTAACACGCTACAAAGCTTCTAGTTTGTGGTGGCTCAATTCTATTGCGCAATTTACGATCCAGGGGTTAATTAGCGTTGTTTTGCTGTGTGTGCTGACAAAAATAATCAGTCTTTTTACTTCGGACACATATTAATATATTTTTTTTTTGGTAATAACATAAAAATTTTATTAGCTAATTCACAAGAAAGGTTAATTACATATTTATCTATTGTGGATGTGGCGTAGAAAAATACACCATTGTAAACACGCTACAAAGCTTCTAGTTTGTGGTGGCTCATTTATATCGCGCTATTTACATCCAGGGGTTATTTAAGCGTTGTTTTGCTGGTGTGCTGTCATAAAAATGTAAACCGTTTTTTCTACGCCAAATATATAATTTTTTTTTGGTAGCCTAATTCACAAGCTAAGGTTTAATTACAATTTTAATCTATTGTTTGTTGTGGGCGTAGAAAAATATCGCCATTTACACTCTACAAAGCACTAGTTTGTGGGTGGCTCAATTCTATTGCGCAATTTACTTCCAGGGGTTAATTAAGCGTTGTTTTGCTGGTGTGCTGACAAAAATTTATACGTCTTTTTCAAGCAAATATATATTTTTTTTTTTTTGGATAGCCTAATTCACAAGCAAAAGGTTAATTACAATTTTATCTCTTGTTGTGTGGCGTAGTAATTACGCCATTGTTAAGCTACAAGCTACTAGTATGTGGTGGCTCAATTCTATTGGGCGGGGAAAAATAAAATTTAAAGATCCAGGGGTTAATTAAGCGTTGTTTTGCTGGTGTGCTGGACAAAAATTTAATCCGTTCTTTTTCAACGCCAAATATTTATTTTTTTTTTTGGGTAGCCTAATTTCCCACAAGCAATGGTTAATTACAATTTTTTATCTCTTGGTGTGTGGCGTAGAATATACGCCACTGTAAACGCTTCAAAAGCATACTAGTTTGTTGGTGGCTCCATTCTATTGCGCCAATTTTCATCCTGGGGTTAATTAAAGCGTTGTTTTGATGGTGTGCTGACAAAAATAATTGTCTTTTTCAATCGCACAAATATATATATTTTTTTTTGGTAGCCTAATTAAAAGCAAAAGGTTAATTACAATTTTATCTCTTGTTTTGTGGCGTAGAAAAATACGCCATTGTAAACTCGCTACAAAGCTTCTGTTTGTGGTGGCTCAATTCTATTGACGCAATTTACATTCCAGGGTTAATTAAGCGTTGTTTTGCTGGTGTGCTGACAAAATTAAACCGTCTTTTTCATCGCCAAATTATATATTTTTTTTTTTGGCTAGCCTAATTCACAAGATAAAGGTTAATTACAATTTTTTCTCTTGTTGGGTGGGTTATAAAATACGCCATTGTAACACGTACAAAGCTACTAGTTTTTGGGGTGGCTCTTTCTATTGGCCAATTTACATCCCAGGGGTTAATTAAGGTTGTTTGCTGGAGTGTGTGACTAAAATAAACGTAGTTTTCATCGCTCAATTTTATATTTTTTTTTTTTTGGTGCTATTTTCTCAAATGCAAAGGTTAATTACATTGTTTTTTATCTTGTTGGGTGGCGTAGAAAATACGAGCCATTGTTACACAGTACCAAAGCTACTAGTTGGTGGGTGGCTTCATTTCTATTGAGACAATTTACATCCCTGGGTTTAATTAAGCGTGGTTTATGCTGGGTGTGAAAATAAACCGTCTTTATTCAAAGCCAAAAATTATATATTTTTTTTTGGTAGCTCTCAGTTCACAAGCAAAGGTTTATTACAATGTTATCTATGTTTGTGTGGCGTAGTAAATACCACATTGTATACTCGGCTACAAAGCTACTAGTTTGTGGTGGCTCAATTCTATTGCTCCATTACATCCAGGGGTTTTTTAAGCGTTGTTTTGCTGCTGTGCTGCAAATAATTTATACCGTCTTTTCTACGCCAATATATATATTTTTTTTGGGTGCCCTAATTCACAAGCAAAAGTTAATTACTATGTAATCTCTTGTTGTTGTGCGTAGTAAATTTCACCATTGTAACACGCTACAAGCTCTGTTTGTGGTGGTCTATTCTATTTGCGCAATTTAAATCCAGGGTTAATTAAGCTGTTGTTTTCTGCTGTGCTCGACAAAATTAAACGTCTTTTTTTCAACCCCCCCCACCCCGAATATATATAAATTTTTCTTGTAGCATAATTCACAAAAAAGCGAGGTTAATTAAGCCTGTTTGTGCATTTTACAATTAGTAAAACACAAGTGCTTGTAAACGCAACATACAAGTAATTTTTCCTGGACTTTTGTGAGTGCTTCGAATTTATATCCAAGGTTACCCAAGCTGTTACGGGTTCCATTTGGAGTCATAAAAAGGGTGTTAATTTACATATACAGAGAGCTTCATCAAACAGTGTCTGTACATTTTAGACAAACCAGTATGTCAGACAGAGAGGGGTGGCAGGCTCTGCCAACTGCGAGTGGCGAGTGGGCACATCATTTCTGAAACGGGACCATGGTCGCGCACAGGCAAGGGGACGTCGCTAGCAGGGGTCACTCGGTGACGGCCACAACTGCCGCTGTCATCTTGCGGCCGTGTGTTGTTCAGAAACCCATGGGTTCTTGATTGGTTGACTAGGTAATCCTCTTCCTCCAAGATGAACATCTGACAACCCAGCCAAGAGTCGGTGGGGAAAAACCTCAGACACAACATCTTAGTTGGCATGGGCCGGGGGAGCGGGTCAGCGGCCCTCACCTGTCTCAGCCCGCCTCTGTCCCATCCTGTTCTCAGCCAGGGATGCTACAATGTGGTCTGGGCTCAGCGCCCACTTAGTAGCGTGGCATGGAACAATTTTGAGAGGGCGAGTCAGCAGCTACTTGGCAGCGAAGAAATGGGGCAATATCACCAGTCTGGCAGTTAGGCGGCAAAGTATAGATGTGGAGGTGAGTGGCATGGGAGGTCATTGTGGTGAGGAGGTCAAGCCTCGGCTTACCAAGGACCGGTGATGAGGACTGTAGTGACGATGAAATCACAAATAGATGATGATGTAGCCGACCGCACTTGGGAGCCGGGTGGTGAAGCCTAGGGCTTCATCATCGTCAGCGAGAGAGGGCGTCAGCTTGCGCGTCAGGCAGCGGCGCAGCGAGCAAGTGGGTTGTGTGGCCGTGAGTCAGCAGGGTGAGCAGCAGTGTGAGGTCGGGAGGGGACACCCCAGCGGCACGGGGTTTGAAAACCCGCTTTCGCAGGTCCCAAGATCAAAGCGGCAAGGGGTCCCTCAGCGAGGGGGTTGCCAGCGGCGCAGTTGTCACTCAGTGCGGAGCTGTTGGCTGTGTTAAAATCAGCTACTCGGCGGGTGTGGCAGTTACTTTGCTAAGACACCAGAGGAGCGGAATATGGGTTTATGTAGTTTCTGTGGCCAGGAAAGTGAAGCATGGCCTGGGAGCTAACGTGGCACAACGGCCCTGCGTCAACTCAAGCAGGCGGGCACCATCCGGTGGCCTGGGAGATACGTGGCTCAGATGTGGTGGGTCCATCCTGCCGCTGCAGCTGCAAGCATCAGCGGCCAGTGGCACGCATGCCATTTCAGACCAGTCAAGGCTCCACCACCTCTGCGAAGGGCAGATGTTTCTCTTTTGACATCCTCTCCCGGTCCAGGTTGATCCTGCTCCTCGCGACTCTTGGCGCCAGCAGTCGTTCAGAGAGGGCGATTTGTAAAGAGACTACAGTATGGGTCCAACCATTCTTAGTGCAGCAGCTGACATTGCTCCTGTCCAAGTGTTGGACTGCAACGGCCCTCCTTTTCCTAATGGGTGTGGACTCTTTGCCAACCATTCAGAGAACGATTGGCGTGTGCCGAGCGGATAGGAGAGTCCAAGCCGTAATTTCTTTTCCAAAAAGGCCGGGAGTACCAGCACTTCATAAATATGTAGAACAGAAGTGGGTCAGTCCTTGAGCTTATCGGTTTGTTCCAAGGTACACGGCCAGCATGCGGACGTCTGGAGCTGTAAACTACGGTAGGGCAAGAGTAATGTCCTTACGGCCACTGGGGGTGAATGTGCTTCCTGCCAGGACACCTACAACTTGGACAGACGGACGCCGCTTCTCCTCACGTTGGCAAACTGCTGTCCTGCGCAATGTTCCGCCTCTCACCTCCTCAACCACAATCATCTCAGCCTCCACATGTTTCTGCTCCATACATACCACTTGTCGTAGGGCACTGCGGTTGTCACGCAGTTGACACTTGCTTGACTCGGCAAGAAGTACAACAGGGAGGAATACTGCTCCGCGTTCATGCAAGAAGAATTCGTGAGTGATGCATTCTCGCGCCAAACTGCCCATAAAAATCGGAACCTTGGTGACGGACAATGGGAGGACATGGTGTCCGCGCTGCACCGAGGGAGGAGGGGA
This sequence comes from Phyllomedusa bahiana, assembly GCA_025379985.1. NCBI lineage: Eukaryota > Metazoa > Chordata > Amphibia > Anura > Hylidae > Phyllomedusa > Phyllomedusa bahiana. Next base: position 15,557 of record JAODAL010005569.1, on the reverse strand, counting down.
TGGAACATGCGCCCCCCTTTTTTTTAGGGGCCAAAAAATTTTTTTTTTTGGCGCACGTGTTCACATCTGTGTTGTAAAGGTTCCTGAAGTCTGCCACCGATCTTGCAGAACATCTGAAAAATGGCTGGAAATCTGCTGCATGCACTTTAATCCATCGTACATAGCCAGTAACACCCTCCTCTGAGTTTGCAGCTGGCCAGACAGAAAGGCTCCCTCCCCAACTCGCTCTGATAATGGCGATGTTTACAACGCTGGATTGCCAGGCCTGCCATGTTGGGACGACTGGTATGACAGAGAAAGGCCCCATATTACGATTTTTTGATGATCAGGCAGACGGAGTACTCCCCGTGTAATCTTTGATTTCAGCCAGTGGCAGCTAATGCGGGACACCTGCCATTTGTTGGGCCATTCGTGGAGGCACGTTATTTTGTCAGTCGCCAGGTCTACGGGATGAAATAACGTCATTCCACTGCTTCATGACATGGAACAGATGCTGTAAAAATCTGTCTGGGCAGGGGATGGAGATGTCGGCGACTACATCTCGTGGCCACAAGAGTTTTTTATTCCCCCCACCGGTGGGACTGAAATGGAGGAGGCGGAGAGAGGAGAGGCATTGGAGCAGAAGCATTGTCTGGTGAATGAGTGGATTTTCTACCCAGGGTGACTAGAGATGGAGGAGCAGGAGCGCTGGTGGAGGTGGATGGAGATGAGGAAGACGGGGCAGATGACTTCCCAAGCTCGTCAAGGCAGTATACAGTGGAGGAATTGGAGGGCAGGGAGCCCCTCGGAGTCACTTGTGCAGATGTCCCGCAGCATGCTATTTGCCTGGCTAGGTGACAGGCCGATAGTCGCATCCGGCAGAGGGATTACTTTCTGGCTCTCCACCCTATTGGACCCTCGGGCTACCGGTCCAAAATGGGAAGCCTTTTTCCCAGCTATTGAGAAGGGAGACAAATCAAATACTATAGGGAAATCATCCGTAATCAGTTGGCCGCTGCCTATGTGCGGCATCGTCCCTCCGCTGACAGGGTCTGACGGGGTGTTCCTTCAGCGCTCACGTACTAATAGCCGCGGCTGCTGGGGAAGAGGTGGGGGGGGGGGTGGTAGGAGCAGTACAGCTCTATCAACAGTAACCTAAGTCTGGAGTCATTTTGAGCAGCTTCCTTCACTCCGCCTAGTGAGGAGGGCAGTCACCAGCAGCAGCAGCAGCAGGACAGGAGCATTCCCGAACCACAGGTTGTGGCCTACTTGGACAAGCACTCTGCCACCCCAGTTAGAGATCCTGGACTTCTGGGAGCCAAACTGGATGTGTGCGCAACTTGCCGAGTTGCAGTGAGAAGCTGTCCTGCCCGGCAGTAGTGTTGCTCACGAGCGGGGTGTTCAGTGCGGCAGGGGGCCATGTTTACCCCTAGGAGAACCCGCTTGTCCACGGGGAAATGTTGAACGGAATGACCTTTGTCAAGATGAATCAGGCGTGGATCGGCCAGGAGGATTTCCACACACCAATTGGGGGGGGGCTCCTTAGGCGTCAGTCTGGGTTCAAACTACCTGCTCAGCCACTATTCTGATGCCGCCACCCGCCTGATGCCACACATCTGCTGATAGTTTCTCCATCTGCCTGACCAAAGTCTTTTACCAGGGATGGATTGCCACCCACCTCAACACTTGTCATTGTGCCACTCTATGTGCTCATGCTGCTGCTCTGTGCTGTTGCCGTGGACATCCACTCTGTGTAATGTGCCACTCTGCGGCCTGGGTTAACTGTTTGCCACCTCCAGAATGTAATTTGTGACACTCTCTGACCTCATGCTGGTTGCTCCTGTCATCACCTCACTCTCGGTCATTACTGCCACTGCCTGACACTCATGCTGCTGCCGCCGTGACCTCCGCTCTCAGTCATTGTGCCGATCTGTGGCCTAATACTATTTTGCCACCTGCAGAATGTCATTGTGCCCACTCCTCGTGACCTATGCTGCTGCTTGTGACTCCTGTCGTGCCCTCCACACTGTGTCATTGTGGCCATGTCTGGACATCATGCTGCTGCCGTGGCTGCTGCCGTGCCTCCACACTGTGGCCCTAATCCTGTTTTTGCCACCTCCAAATTTGTCATTGTGCACTGCTGACCGCTTGCTGCTGATTTTTTTTGGGTGGGGGGGGGCCTTTGCCCTGCCGTTTTTGCCCTCCACACTGTTTCATTGTGCCACTGTCTGACCTTATGCTGCTGCTGTTGCTTGCGTGCCACTCCACACTGTGTCATTGTACCACTTCTTTGGCCTACTCCTCTTTTTGCCAGCTCCAGAATTTGTAATTGTGCCAATGCCTGACCTCATGCTGCTGCCACAGTGACCTCCACACTGTGTCATTGTGCCACTCTGCTGCCTGGTACTGTTTTGCACTTCCAGAATGTCATTGTGCCACTGTCTGACCTCATGCTGCTGTGGCTGCCGCCGTCACCTCCACACTCTGTCCTAATGTTGCCACCTGAGCTTCAGTTGTTTTTTTTCCAGCTTTTGCTGCCATTGACTTTATCAGGCTACGTCCTGCTTCAGTTTTTTGGTCAAGTTTTGCCCCCATAAGGCCAGGGCATTTTTTATAGTGAAGCGATTCTAAGAGCGGCGGCAAGTCATGTGCGGTTCATACTAAAACACAACATTGTATGAAGACCAAACCAAGCTCCCTCTGCATTTTTATGCCATGGCAACATCGTTATACAGCACTCCTGCAGCTTGGGCAGCCTGGAAATAGAATCTTTTTTTAACGTGATTCGTGCCGAAGTAATTCGGACCGTAACGATTTGTCGGGTAAATTCTGGCGAAGGGACGAACCGAATTTTTGAGAATTCGCCCATCGCTAAATTGATGCAGCGCTTTCTTTGCGACCGATTTTCTTGAGATAGTCGCCCCATCTCTAATATTTATGCATCGCTTTCTTCTGATAACCATCACTTTTTTATTTTTCCAAATACAGAGCTGTGTAAGTTTTTTTTTTCTGCGGGATGAACTGGTGTTTTTATAGGTACCTTGTTAGCATTTATATGACTTTTTGATCGCTTTTTGTTCCATTTTATATGCTGTTGGATGAACAAAAATCTAATTTTTTTTTAAAGTGGGTTTTTTAAGTTTTAGGTGACTTCTATAGAGTCTAAGTGTGCCATATACATAGTATCAGTGATTAATTGATTGTTGACAGTTTTAGGGATTAGGGCTTGTTCACACGGAGTTTTCACTCCGTGTTACAAGCGCTTTTTAGATCCGTCTCAGGGACCGACAGGACGGACCCAGAGACGGATCTAAACAATTAGCACTGTGGGCTATGAGCAAGACGCAGCTGCGTTCACATGAGAGATTGTCTCTGCGTGTTTCCATAGCGCAGCTCGGGTCCGTCTTTGAAAGAATTGACATGCTGTGCAGTAGAAAGTAAACAAGAAAATCCCATAACAGATAATATTATAACTCTAAGGGTAGGTTCACACGGCGTATAGGGGTGCATAGCTGTGCACGCAGCTATAGGCCTGCTGTTAGAAGCAAGTGCTGGAGTACACTCAAAGAGTGCTATGATTTTACCATATTTTCTGAGGTGTACTTCTGGTGCGTTGCAGCGCAGTTACGTGCCAAAGTACACCCTGCAAATGCGCCGTGTGAACATCCCCTCAGGGCTACGAATACATTTGTGAACAAACGCTTTGAGAAGATGAAAAATGAGGTGTCCAAATTTGCTCAGGCAGTACAGATCTCTATCCAGAGAGAAGAAACCAGTACAACTACAAAAGCAGAAACAGATCTCATCTCATTTGGTGGCAAACAAAATAAAACTACAGAGACTAAACATGACGAACACACAGCAGACTTTGTAAAAGAGTTTAGGGACATGCAAAGAAAAATGATGACCTGATAGGTGCTAACAGTATTTTTTTAGTTTGTGGCAAGTACAAAGCATTAGTATGGGTTCACCTATTTTGTTTTTTTGTTTTTTTCACACAGTGTTATGAGGTGACTAAGGGTCTGTTAACAAGACGGGTTTAGACACTGATTCTGGGTGTGGATTCCGTGCCCAGAATCAGCGTCTAAACTGAGTGTAAGGTGATTTACACTGTCCTCTGTGTAAAATCTGCGTCGTCTGATGGCGCTGATATTACACGGGTATTCTCGGCGCATAATGTCCGCGCCTGAAAAAAATTGACATGTCAATTCTTTGGCGCTTGTTACGCGCCTATAATAATAATGTGCCCGGGGCAGAAATCACTTTTGGGCAGTCTGGGTCGTCTCCTCTCTGAAATTCCAGGGTGGTAAGCGTGGAATTTTCAATGAGGAAACATCACTTTTTTGGTGCTGATGTTGTTCCTCTTGAAAAATACACTAGTTAATGCATGGCAGAATGCATGGGACAACCTCTGACTTATGCTGCATATTTTCCTTTTTTTTTTCTTTATGAATTTCCCTGCATTTTAGAAAGTGAACTAGTCTCATTAAATGGGACTAATTCAAGTTCTGGCTCCTGTCGTGTTTTCCATGCTAAATCCATGTGGAAAACATGTACAAAAAAAAAATATTTGACAGAAACTTTTTTTAAATTTGCTGCGAATTAGGAATTTATGTTCATAAAAGTATGTGCCACGGTTTATAGAACTACAGCACATATTTCCTTTTAGAACAATGGAAAAATGTAGTTGTGTTTTTAAGTGTGTAATTTGGTACTTAAAACAAGGGTTTTAAGTAACAAAATACACATAAAAAACAAGTGTGAATCCAACCTAACATTTTAGGGCTGTGTCATAGACAGGGAAATCCTCCAGCTACTGCTAAATAACTGAAACTGTAAACTGGTCACTTTTTTCTGCTTCAGAGGAAGGGCATTGTCAGCACAGCTCATCCTGGCTGGGAGCAGTAGTCCTCCTCAGAGCACTGAAGGTATGGGGGATTCAGTTTTAGTACAGCTCCCTGGCTGCTCCCAGATGTCTTCTTATCACTGACTGTTGATTGAATGTAACCACAAGTCAGGACTAGTGTTGATCGAACAGCTAGTTAAGTTCAAGTCGAACTTCACGATTTTTTAGAACTCGAGCCGAACCAAGCTTTTTATGGTACATTTGATTAAAAATCATGTGCATTCGACGCACCATTTTTAGTTTCACTTTCAACTGTTTCCTGCACTTTTGGCGGCCATCCAATTAGTGAAAAGCACAGAAGGGGGTTCAAAACATCACCACTGAGGGTGTAGGGATCTCGTTGGCTGCTAAAATCACATGACCCTGTTATATGTATGTCATTGTATTTCCTGGTGAACGCCATTTGCAGTTCACTCTCTGTACTGAATGCACAGCTCTCTGTCAGTCTGCAGGCAAACTATTTCTCAGACATTTTAGCCAGCAAAAGCTGTTAATTAGATTAGTTAGGATGGGGGGGGTACAGCAAGCTTAGGGAATCATAGACAGCAATAGTTAGGGATTTTTATATTGCTGACTGCATCTTTCCCATCTTTATTCTGAGTGCCCAAATGTTCATTGTTCCAGTTTTGGGGGTACAGCTAGTGCAGAAGACACCTATAGCAAATCTGCACAAAAAAAAAAAAGAAATCGCTTTCGAATATTGGTTTCTTGCTGCAAATTTGATTCCGTGCCCAAAAGTTCATTGTTTCAGTTTTGGGGATTCAGCTAGTGCAGAAAACACCTACAGCAAATCTGCTATAAAAATAAATCGCTTTCAAATACTGGTTTCTTGCTGATAATTTGTTTCCGTGCCCAAAAGTTCATTGTTCCAGTTTTGGGGGTACAGCTAATGCAGAAGACACCTATAGCAAATCTGCTATAAAAAGAAATTGCTTTCATATACTGGTTTCTTGCTGCAAATTTGATTCAGTGCCCAAAATTTCATTGTTCCAGTTTTGGGGGTACAGCTAGTGCAGAAGACACCTATAGAAAATCTGCTATAAGAACAAAACGCTTTCAAATACTGTTTTCTTGCTGCAAATTTGATTCTGTGCCAAAAGGTTCATTGTTCCAGTTTTGGGAGTACAGCTAGTGCACAAGACACCTATAGCAAATCTGCTATAAAAAGAAATCGCTTTCATATACTGGTTTCTTGCTGCAAATTTGATTCCGTGCCCAAAAGTTCATTGTTCCAGTTTTGGGAGTACAGCTAGTGCACAAGACACCTATAGCAAATCTGCTATAAAAAGAAATCGCTTTCATATACTGGTTTCTTGCTGCAAATTTGATTCCGTGCCCAAAAGTACATTGTTTAAATTTTGGGGTACAGCTAGTGCCGAAGACACCTATAGCAAATCTGCTGTGTAAGAAATTGCTTTCAAATACTGTTTTCTTGCTGTAAATTTGATTGAGTGCCTAAAAGTTCATTGTTCTAGTTTTGGGTGTACAGCTAGTGCAGAAGACACCTATAGCAAATCTGCTACAAAAAGAAATTGCTTTCAAACACTGGTTTCTTGCTGCAAATTTGATTCCGTGCCCAAAAGTTCATTGTTGCAGTTTTGGGGTGAGAGTTCTTGCATAAGAGATTCTTACCAAATCTTTAGCTTTCTAACATTTAGCTTTTGAACATAGAGAGAAGTAGAGGTGGTAAGCAAGAAAGGAAGGGCGTAGGACATGGAGCTAGAGGTACGAGATAAGTCACCTCATCTTCCTCTCAGTCACGGCCACAAATTTCATCATTATCATCAGTCCAACCTGAAGCAAACATGGGCCAAATGTCACACAATAAACAGACCGCTCCAGATAATCCATATTCCGAAGAGCTCTTTGATGACACAATGCAGTTGGGGTCAGAAGGCATTTCAAAAGATCAAGAGGCCAAAGAGGATGATTTTGTCTGCTCTGACACCCAATCGCTGATGCCCTCGGAGGAAAAGAAGGAAGCTGGTCCATCAGCAGAAATACCGAGCGGTCAGAAATGCCTCACAGTGCCTGTGGCTTCTAGCCCACAGCTTAAGGATGTAGACTGTCAGGAAGAGGAAGACACCTGTGATAATGGTGACATTGCAGATCCAATGTGGTCCTTTGAGCAGCAGCTGGCGAGTCATCAGTGGAAGAGGATGATGATGGTGTAGTGTCAGTGAGGGTCCGGCCTCAGAAAGGGAGATGGTGGTCGCACAAGTCCGCTGACATAACTCCACCACCCATGGTCAGTGGTGGCAGCGGGAACACCAGTACTAGGTTTTCACAGTCGAAGAGGTCCAGGACCTATGAAGCCTTGGCCTTTTTCGATAAAGTCTCAAATTCACCGACTGACATCATATGCTGGATTTGCCGCCAACGCGTCGGTAGAGGAAAGAATTAAAAGAGTTTAAGCACCATGAGTATGAACAGGCACATGCATGGAAAGCATAAATTGCTGTGGAATAGTCGATTGGAGAAAAAAGGCCACACAGGTCCACCGTGATCTTCTGCCTCCTCCTCCTCCGTCACTTCCAAGCCCACGCGTTCCACTGCTGCCGATGTGCCGTAGCAGCATGAACAAGCACCATCCTCAGTCTCAGATACTGTCGGCCGATTCCCACCACCAGCAACACAGCCTACACCTTCCCCTTCCACCATTTTGACCTGCACGCCATACAGCAGCCAGTCTGGCAGCCAACCTTCTGTGTACCTGGTGTGGGAGCATAAGAAACGCTTTAGCCCCAATCATCGCAAGGACAAAAGCATTGCCAGGCTGTTAGCCTTGGAAATGTTTCCTTTCTGCCTGGTGGACACAGATGGGTTCCGCCACATCATGGCCCTGGCATGCCCCCACTATCAGATGCCAAGCAGGCATTTCTTCGCCAGAAAAGCTGTCCCTGCCTTGGCCTGCCACGTTGCAGAAAAGTAGTGTTGAGCGATGAAATCGGAAAAGTTGAAATCTCCCAGATTTTCACTAAAATCTTGGTTCAGTGATGAAGAAAAGATTTTCCTTAAAATCTTATCAATAATCGCCATCACGGATTCCAATCGCGCCATTTTCGGCACTTCCTGTAATTTTGGCAGCCAGCCAATCAGTGCAGAGCACAGGGGGTGAAGAATGTCACCAGTGGGGTGTGTAGGGATCTCATTGGCTACTAAAAACACAAGACCTCGTTTTATCTATGTCAATGCACCTCATTCTCAGCGGCATTAGCTTCCACACAGCAAACAGAATTGATTGCTTTCTCTCTGCTCATCTTTTTTAAAAGCTAGGAGAGAGTATTTCCCAGCGCTTTTACTACTGAAAAGGGTCCTTAATAGATTAGTTAGCTTAGGGTACAAGAAGATTAGAGAATTATAGTTAGTATTAGTTAGAGCTTTGGAAACAGCTCCAGTGCTCTGAACGGCATAGCTGTGGGGGAAGAAGGGGGGCGCCTGGTTCGGGGGGGCAGATCCTGCATCAGATATATTTCTCCTCTCAAGCCACTGTTAAATAGCACCAAATTTTATTTCTGCGTTGCCAGCAGCCAGCACAGTCACATGCCCTCAGAGGAGGAGAAGGAAGCTGGTCCGTCGGCAGAAATACCGAGTGGTCTGCAGTGCCTCGCAGTGCCTGTGGCTGCTAGCCCGCAGCTTGAGTATGTAGACTGTCAGGCAGAGAAAGTAGACACATGGACTAGTAAGCACAGTCAAGGGCGTTACATCTCACTGACTGTTCACTGGGTGAGTTTGGTGGATGACAGTGCCTCTGGTGATGTGTCTCGGCGGACACTCTTCCACACTGCTGCAATGGAACACAGTCGAGATCCCCATCACATGCCAAGAGAAAGCAGGCAGTTCTTATATTAATTTGTCTTGGAGACCGTCAACACACAGGTGAAGAGCTGCGGACGGCTCTGCGCACTTAGACCAACCAGTGGCTGGGTGCTAAGAACCTGGCAGCAGCCAAGGTGGTACGTACATCCTTTGCCTGACACATGTCATGAACCTGGTTGTGCGGAATTCCACTCTCTACGGTGGAATGTCACGGTGGAACAACGTCAGCAACACGCCAGCAGTAGAATGGCAAGTAGCCGCAGCAGGTAGTTTGGCAGAAGCCTACTGGGTGACATTTTCCAATCCATGTTTACCACATCACCAACGCCTGCAAGGCAGGGCAGCATTGAGACACACAGAGACTGCTTTAAGACCATGGTCCATGACTACCTGCGGCTCAACACCGATGTTTTTGGACTTAATCTTGACCCAATTAACTTCTGGGTGTTCAAACTGAATGAATGACCTGAGCTTGTTGACACGCCATAGAAGTTTTATCCTGCCCAGCAGCCAGTGTAATCTCGGATTGCACATTCAGCACAGCTGGCGGGGTGATAACTGACAACCGTATCTGTCTTTTCCCTGACAATGTTTGACATTTATCAATATGAATCAAGCGTGGATCTCTGACGATATTGTTTCCCCAGTTGCCGAAGTCACTGACAAGTAAATTGTAGCTCGTCTTCTTGACAATGTGAAATACACATTCCATCAGTCATCTATTAACATCAGTCATTCTCCAGTCATCAGTCAGTCTGCCACAAGTCATCTATTAAGAGTTTCTGGGCCCCATCCAGCTAAATCAAATGGGGCCATCAACCATTACTAGTTCCTATTTTTTAACATATTTGTGGGCCCCTTTTTGATTAGGGGGGTACAGCAAGCTTAGGGAATCATAGACAGCAATAGTTAGGGATTTTTATATTGCTGGCTGCATCTTTCCCATCTTTATTCAGAGTGCCCAAAAGTTCATTTCTGCTGTTTTGGGGCTCCAGCTATTGCACCATTAACAAATCTGCTATACAAAGTAATTAGTGATGAGCGATTGTGTCAACTATCGCTATTGATTCGATAGTCGATATCGGCAATTATCATGACGATATCCGATAGTCTATAACAGATTATCGCCGATGACCATTAAAGTCTCTGGGAGAGGAACAACAGCTTCATTCTTACACCCAAACAGGCGTTGAGAAGCTGGAATTACAATCCACAACAGTAAACTGGATACGTGCTACATCTTAGGCAAGACAATTAGGCAACAAAAGTCACAGAAAAAAAATCTCACAGACTATTCACTATCCCTGTCTTGTACCACAGCATGACCCTTAAACCTGCATGACCCACAAATTAAAAAGTGCCAGAAGGCAGTATTATTTGAACCATCATTTTACTTGAACTGGACATTGACTATCCCTGTCCTGGAACGCAGCATGACCCTTAAACCTGTCTGACCCACAGATTAAAAAGTGCCAGAAAAAGGAGTCTTTCAACCACCATTTTAGTTGAACTGGACATTGACTATACCTGTCCTGGACCGCAGTATGACCATTAAACCTGTCTGACCCACAGATTAAAAAGTGCCAGAAAAAGGAGTCTTTGAACCACCATTTTAGTTGAACTTGACATTGACTATGCCTGTCCTGGACCTCAGCATGTCCCCAAAACAGTGTCTGACACACAGATTAAAAAGTGACGGGAAAAGGGGTCTTTGAACCACCATTTTAGTTGAACAGGACATTGACTATACCTGTCCTGGACCGCAGCATGACCCTCAAACCTGCATGACCCACAGATTAAAAAGTGCCAGAAGAAAGTAGTCTTTGAAGCAGTATTTTAGTGAAATGGACATTGACTATCCATATCTTGCAACGCAGCATGACCCAAAAACCCGCACAGGTGCCCTTATGGACCATCAACAGAAAATTTCGCAATAATAAATAAACTATATTAAAAAAAAACGCGTTTTCCAATACTTCTGATACTAGAGCTACTTTACATTCTACTGTTTACATTGTTCCACCGTGACATTAGAATTTGAAGAAAACAAAACAGATGTCCCCAGTAGGTTAACGAGGCCTGTCTGAAAATCCTGCATTCTACTTTTAAGTGGGTTGAAGGAAATTACTGATCAAGGCGGGTGAGGCTGTAAACGTGGATCACGCAGGTTCAGCTGGCAGGGCCGGACTTACAGTGGGTGTGGTGAGAGCCAGGGCTGGTAATCGTCATCTATTAACACGCAGGTTCAGATAGCAGGGCCCGAGTTGCAGTGGGTGCGGTGAGAGCCCAGGCTGGCGTCCGTCATCCATTAACACGGCAAAAATTCCTTTATGACGCAGCAACGAAAACAGTCTTGCTGAAGCACAGTGCGGAAGCGGAAGTGTGAGCTAAGACCTCCAGCCTTCCTCAGTACACAGTCAAGACCTGGGTAGCGCTTGAGAAATTTCTACCTCTACGAGAGTGCTTGCCCCTCCGTATGAGTGTGGACCAATTGAGCTTCACTTGGAAATGCTGGTGGTTGACGCTCCTGTTTCACCCAGGTGTCCTTTTTCTTGGCATTCTTTTTCTCGTTTTACTCATTTTGGGAACTGAGAATAAAAATTGCAGTAAGAAATGATCATTTTAAATTTTTTTTTCCAAGAGGACCATTTCTGTTTGAAGAGGAATGTGAAGTAGATTGGCAACTAATCGGTAACCTCGGCAATTGGGGCCACAACATCATCAGAGATCCATGCCTGATTCATCTTGATGAAAGTCAAACGATCAATATTATCTGTGGAAAGCCGGATGCGTTTGTCTGTAATGACTCCTCCAGCTGTGCTGAAGGTCCGTTCAGATATGACGCTGGCAGCTGGGCAGGACAAAACCTCTATGGCGTGGCGAGCGAGCTCGGGCCATTCATCCATTTTGGATACTCAGAAGTCGATTGGGCCCGGAACATATCCAAAAACATCGGTGTTGAGACGCAGATAGTCGTACACCATGATCTTAAGCCGGTCTCTGTGTGTTGTATGTGTGCCCTGCATTACATGCCTTGGTGGGGTGGTGAATAAGGTTTGCCAGAGGTCACCCATTAGGCTTCTGCCACAATGCCTGCTGCTGCTGCTGCGGCTACTTGGCACTCTACTGCTGTCACGTTGCTGACGTTGTTCCACCGTGACATTTGAAGAGCGTGAAGCAGAAGCAACAAATGTCTCCAGTTGATCAATCATCATGGTCTCCAATTCCTGCATTTTACTCTCTATTTGGGTGGGTGGAAGAAAAGTGCTGAGTTTTGCTTTGTACCGGGGATCGAGGAGGGTGGCCACCCAGTAACTGTTGTTCAGTTTGACGGCCTTAATGCGAGGATCATGTTGGAGGAAATGGAGGATCCAAGCACTCATGTGAGAGATGGAGCCATGATTTCCCAAACCTCTGGGTCGAGGGGCACTAGCAAACCGATCTCATCTTCCTCCTACGCCTCAAATCCATGCCAACCTCTTTCCAAAGCAGGGACATCGGTAACGTCGGTGTTCAGCCATGCCTTATCCTCTTCCTCCGCTTCCTCCTCCTCAGCTTCAACACAGCCCTAACTTTCCTCAGGTGATGTACCCTGAGAGCTGGGGCGCCGCCTTGCACCAGCCCTGTACCCCGAACCACTGCCTAATGAAGACCGATAAAGTTGTGAAACTGTCGGGCCTTCTGGATTCGACGGAGAGAAAGGCTCTGTGTCCGCATCTGTGTCCGTCTTCTCCTCTGTCGCTGGTGGGACCTGCTGTTTCACAGTGTTCAATGATCGTTCCAGAACTAAGATCACCACAATGCTCATGCTGACAAGGGCATTGTCCGCACTGACCATTATGGTGGCTTCTTCAAAACTGACAAGGATGGTGCAGAGCTCTTTCACCTGCCTCCACTCTCAGTGGCTCAACACCCCGAGGTCCGCACCGCTGCTTGTCAGGTCATGTGTCACTTCGTACTGCGTAATGGCATTGCGCTGCTGCCACAATCGCTGGAGCATGTGGAGGGTGGAATTCCAGCGTGTTGCCACGTCAACAATGAGACAGTTGACAGGGAGCGAGCGGCGGAAGTGCGAACTCAGACCTCGAGCCTTCCTCAGCAGGCAGTCCAGACCCGGGTAGCGCTTTAGAAATTTCTGTATGACGAGGTTCATGATGTGTGCCAGGCAAGGGATGTGCTTCAGCCTACCAATCTTAAGAGCGGCCAGGAGATTTCGATGGCACACCACCTTGCCTGGCACAAGGTTCTTGTCACCCAGCCAGCGCTGCGAAGCGCCGTCCACAGCTCCTGACCTGTGTGTTGACAGTCTCCAAGACAGATTAATTTCAACACGGCCTGGTTTCTAGGGGCACGTGATGCTACCATTGGACCTTGGAGGAAAGAACCCTGTACCATCCCTGCGGTTTTGAAGAGCGTGCGCCGAGCCTGAGAGCCACCGTTACCACCAGAGTCATCCACCCAGCTCACCCAGTGAGCTGTAACAGAAACATAGCGGCCTTGGCCGTGCTTACTAGTCTATGTATCGGTGGTCAGATGGACTTTGCCGGACACAGATGCAGACAACGCGCTTGAAATTTTCTATGACACGTGGCTGGCCAGGGCAAGGACGGCTTTTCTGGAAAAGAAATGCCTGCTCGGCATCTGGTATTGGGGGCAGGCAAGGGCCATGATGTGGCGGAACCCATCTGTGTCCACCAGGCAGAAAGGCAACATTTCCAAGGCCAAAAGCCTGGCAATGCCGACATTCAAGCTTTTGGATTTGGGATGGTTTGGGTTAAAGTGTTTCTTCTGCTCCCAAACCTGGTAGAAAGAAGGCTGGCTGCTAGACTGGCCACTGTACGGCGTGCAGGTCAAACTGGTGGAAGGAGAAGGGGAAGCCTGTGTCTCTGGTAGTGCTGGTGGTACTCGGGCAACGGTGGAGGCTGAAATCCCTCTAATTCCCAACAGCCAACTAGGATTAGAAACAGAATTGTTTCTATCGAATACCTGTGAAATGCCGTCTGGCGGAAGAACCGTAAGACAAAATCAACAGTGTTCTTCCTTCAGTCCCAGGGATTTACAAATGCCCAGTAGGACTAGAAATTGATAGTTTTCAACAAACTATCATACAAGTGCGCTATCTGCGCAAAACTATGAAATAAAAAAGGGAAAAGGAGATGGCGCTCTTATGTGAAAGTAAGTACAAATGATTAAGGTGCTCACCTGATGGTGTTGTGCAAACTAATGTAGAGGCACAACACTCATAAAAACCTGTTTGGCTTTATCACAAAAAGCCCCGGGGACAGCAGCCTTGTGGTCCTGGTCTCTAATGCCAAGGGGACATCAGGATGATCATACGGTAAAACGGATAAAAATGGACCGGGCGTCGTTTACTTTGGAGTAAATCCCCGTGGATACCACCATGGGATAAAAATATAATCACTTTATTCAAATAAAACAATAAGAAGGTGGCCTTTAAAGCTTTGAGTAACTGTGCATAACGCGTTTCGTGCCACGGCACTTCCTCAGATTGCAAAAAGTATCTGAGGAATGTAATACTTTTTGCATCTGAGGGAAATGCCATGGCACGAAACGCGTTATGCCCCAAATTACTCAAAGCATTAAGGCCACTTCTTATTGTTTATTATTGGAATAAAGTGATTATAAATTTTTTATCCCATGGTGGTATCCACGTGGATTACTCCAAAGTGACGAGTGTTGGTCCTTTTTTTATCCGTTTTACCCGTCTGTGCCAAAAACTGAAAGGGTTCACCGAGCGCAATAAAAAATATTTAAAAGTTACACGGATGAGAAATTGCCCTTTTTTGCAGCAATGACAAACGAGAACAGTTACTAGAAAATGTTTATATCAAAATTGTCGTACAGCGTGGCTATTTGAAAAAACCTGGGGCCGCACCACGTGCAATACAGCTATTTAAAAGTTATACGGATAAGAAAAGGTGGTTTTGCACCAATTAAATACACCAACAGGTTACTAGAAAATTTCTGTATTCAAATTTAAGTAAAGGTGCTCTTTGAACAAAACTGGGGCGCACCAAAGGCAATACAGCTATTTAAAAAATTATACTGGATAAGAAAAAGTGGTTTTGCACCAAAAGAAATACAACCAACAGTTACTAGAAAATTTCCGTATCTACATTTAAGTACAAGGTGGCTCTTTGAACAAAATTGGGGCGCACCAAAGCGCAATACAGCTATTTAAAAATTATACGGATAAGAAAAGGTTGTTTTGCACCAATGAAATACACCAACAGTTACTAGAAAATGTCTGTATCCATAATTAAGTACAACGTGGATATTTGAACAAAACTGGGGCACACCAAAGTGCAATACAGCTATTTAAAAGTTATACGGATAAGAAAAAGTGGTTTTGCACCAATTAAATACACCAACAGTTACTAGAAAATGTCTGTATCCCAAATTTAAGTACAAGGTGGCTTTTTGAACAAAACTGGGGCGCACCAAAGCGCAATACAGCTATTTAAAAGTTATATGGATAAGAAAAGGTTGTTTTGCACCACTGAAGTACACCAACAGTTGCTAGAAAATTTCTGTATCCAAATTTAAGTACAAGGTGGCTTTTTGAACAAAACTGGGGCGCACCAAAGCGCAATACAGATATTTAAAAATTATACGGATAAGAAAAGGTTGTTTTGCACCAATGAAGTACACCAACAGTTGCTAGAAAATTTCTGTATCCAAATTTAAGTACAAGGTGGCTTTTTGAACAAAACTGGGGCGCACCAAAGCGCAATACAGCTATTTAAAAGTTATATGGATAAGAAAAGGTTGTTTCAACACTGGGAAGTACACAAAGTTGCATAGAAAATTTTTACTAAGAAAGGTGTTTTTT